>JAVTVY010010254.1:0-44580 GCA_036873755.1 Hanleya hanleyi | reverse complement strand
TGATTCTCATACTAAACGATATGGTCCTACTCAACTTCAAGATATATCTTGTTTCATGGTTATAGCCAACTAGTACAAAACATAGTGCAAGCGTCAAATCTTTAAGCCAGCCATGCACCACCAATAGTATGTCCGGCCTTCATAATCAAATAATTATTCTCATTAAAAGCGACCATATAATAAAATATTATCGTTTTTCAAAAGCTGGTCTCTTTGGGGTACCGACATTATCCCCCAACGACAGTTTCCCCAGCGACATTTTCCCCACCGACATTTTCCCCCACGACAGTATCCCCACACGACATTTTCCCCAGGCGACATTTTCCCATATTACGTGCTGTAATAATTACGATCTGCCGGCAATCGCAGTTGCGGTCATTTCTCCACCTTGATTTTTTTTTTAAGTTTGCACGTATGAGAGTCTTATGTAGGCTTCATGAAGTGATCAAATAATAATATCAAATTTTTGCCGCTTTCATGCAGCGTAAATTTTTGATCACTTTTCATTTATTGACATATAATCTTCTTAAGTTACGATCCGAATAAATAACTTCAAATTTATTTGTAGCTTTCTTTATATTAGGGTGGGGAAAATGTCGCCTGGGGAAAATGTCGTGTGGGGACACTGTCTTGGGGAAAAATGTCGCTGGGGAAAATGTCGCTGGGGAAACTGTCGTTGGGGGATAATGCCATGGACTCTGTTTCTTTCATAACAGACCAGTAAGGTCTTTCCAGTAATGATTCTATTGGTATTTCTTGAAAAGTTCCGAGGCGATTTCTTGTGTAGAATTTACCATAGTATAGCTGCGATTGTGAATGCTCATTGTGGGAATGGGATGGAGGTGGGGTGAGTTGACCTTAGACCTCCTTGCGGACCATCGAGCAGAGGTTACATGACTGTGACGTCATCTGAGAAGTCATTAATAGTAGAGAGAGCACAACTAGTATTGGAATGGGTGAATATGTGTGGTTTTGCCCTTGGGTGTAAACTGGGTATTTGTGGGCCATATTGGGTTCATTGTGCAAAGTAACGCTCGGAGAGCGTTAGTTTACCAACACTAACAGTGTCAGTTTACAAACACTCGGAGAGTGTTAGGGAAAGCACAGATACGATCGGATTGGGTGCGCACTTGGGACTACATACACCCATAGAAAGAAACACTAGCCCATACTGGTGACTAGAGATATGTGGTGCTGAACGGATGTTCAGAGGTTCATTTGTGTAGTAAATCCTGTGATACGTGCATGCGCACTCCATAACTAGGACAAGAAGGGAAATTTCAGATGCGTATATGGGATTTCTCTGGAGAAATGTGGGCCATATTTGGTCCAAGTGTGGGGTGTTTGTTTTTCCATTGAATGTATCATTGTGTAAAACAAGACTGGGTTGCTGACATTGACCCATTGATAGAATGAAGTGCGATCCCATCCAAAAAAACAAGAGTCACTTGAAAGACAATATTGTGTTTTCACTCACAGGGGTTAAAATGCAAAAAAGTTAAGTCACGATTTCGACATCGAAATTATATTCGCGATGTTAAGGGTCGTCATGCCGACACTTAAATGGTCAAAATATCGACATGGTCGACTCTTAATATCGCAAGGACAATTGTGATGTTACGGGCCGTCGTGTCGAACCTAACATCGCATTGCGACGTTGAGGGTCGATGCGATGTTAAGGGCTTCTACAAACCAGTGACAAGATGTTGCAGTTCACAACCATCAAAGTTGAAAGGTAATGGACCAAACAGTTTTAATGAATTCAAGCAATCTATGAAAAGTGTTGAGCGGTTCTCGCCTCATTCAAAGCACATTCTTGGTCAGTAAACTTCCCAGAATTTGAACAAAATTATTTTAAAACCAGAAATTGTGAACAGAGGTTAAATTTGTCCTGTGGGTAAATCCTTTCAGAGGAAAATGTTTAATGACTGATATCATTCAATGGAACTAGGGGGTCATTTGCATAACGTCACGGGCGCTACGCGGAAAAATCACCATTTTGTTAGACTATACATGGACATCCTGATGTATCCCTGTGATTTGATGCTTGTTCAGGAAATTCGTTCCGTGCAGTATTTTACAGTACTGAATGCTTATCATGAAGTCAAGCACAGTTTGTGTGTACTAAGAATATCTGCTCACATGGAATTAATTGATTCACTATCACGGGCGCTACAGGTTTCGTCACGGGCGCTACACTTTGAAAAGCAATTTGACTATCCTCTATAAACCATAGAAAATGAACAATTTGGATGATGATATTTGACAGTTTATTCAAATAAACTATGAACATTCTTCAGCACAAACATCATGTACATCATATTACTATTAAGGTGTAAATAAAAAATAAACAATAACATGGTTCTAACAGAATAGTCAAATTTCATGCTGATATTCGTTTAAGGCGTCGCCACTTTATACATTGTCACAGAACTGACCAAAGGGGGGATATTTATTCCAATCACAAATAGTTCAATCTGTACTATTCAGAGCTTAAACTATTATTCTCAGTCATCTTCAGGGATAAATTATAATTTAATTATATTCCTACATTGTGAAACACCCTGCCAGAAAATACTGGCTCGGGTGAGAATCGAACTCACGATGTAGGAATATAATTAAATTAAACTATTATCTTTAACTTAAATTCAGTAGAAGAATTCTACATATTATCAAAACATGACCAACGATTTGCCATGGTTAACTCCACTCGAAGAACGATAGTAATTGATACCCTGGAACACAATAGAATACAGAGTGAAGTTATAGATCTGCTCCTGCACGGTAAGTCAACCAATTTGTAATTGGTCTGTTTTCAAAATCATCACGGTAATGTGACCGCGACCGTCCAATGCGAGATATTCCAACTGTTTTAGGACCCGAGATTGTTCGATCAAGGATATGTGTTTCTTTACAGTATACACGACTATCCTGTCTGATTTGTAATGATTTCCTGATTTTGGGATCACATTGACCTTTGGCCCTGACCTAAAATTTTCATATGTGACACATCATCTCCCCCTAATTAATCTACTTACCATAAAAAAGCCATTTTTAAAGATTTCTCAATTTTGGGATCATATGCTGACAACATCGTGTTGATCCACTGATAAGCTTGGCATAATGCAGAAGCAAAGTAACTCCGAATAAACTTAATAAACGCATAGTGACAGTCTCAATATTTCGACAAAATTGTATTTGTCATCTTCAGGATGTGATCTAACAGCAGTTACAGGCTCTTATATACAAAACGACTAACAAAGACTGAAATGGTTCGATACACAAAATTAGAGGGCAATAGCCAATCAGATAATATGTGAACATAACAATTAAGGTAAACATGAGTGGCAAATAGACATGACAAGGAATACACACACTAAATAGGCCTGACAATACACAATCGAAATGGCAATAATTTGATAAGGATAATAGATACGGGTGGTGATTTATTGAGGTGTGTGAATGTGTATAGAATGGCAGCAGAAATGTCAATCAGGGGAATAAACACAAGTGAAACAGAGATTAGAAAAATGTATTAAGTTGATTAGAGAAACGTAACAAAGGTACCTAAGATTGAAATCGGAAATAAGATATAGAGAATTGGATAGTTACAGAACGGGAAATGCTGAACACTTTCAACCCACAGCTCAAGTTTACCCACGAGACATTTGACGCTTATACTGATGTACATTTCCTCGATATCAAAATCTGCAATGGAATGACAACCTCAATATACCGAAAATCCACTTGTACCGGCCAGTATGTTCATTTCGACAGCTTTCAACCTTGGACTACAAAAACTGCTTGGATACGGGCACTTATAACTAGAGCTCACAAACTTTGTAGTACTGTTTCGCTATTCAACAATCAGTTGAGTGTTATTAAAGACTTTATGTCTTGGAATGGCTTCCCCAAAGCTACAGTTGAAAAACTTGTCAAAAAGTTCACCACCCGTTTGGCTTGTGCGCCTCGAGATAAACCTAAAGACGACATACCTAAAATCTGGCTTAAATTCCCTTACGTTGGTCCTCAGGGAGAACGAATAGTCAAACGATATTTAAGCAAAATTCGCAGACTTCTCACAAAGCCAGTGAAGATCATTGTTCATTGGAGAACCACTAAAGTCAGTGCAATTATCAACATTAAAGGTCAACCCAAACGGATTTTTTTTTGGTCTAAAAAGGCTTAATAAGCATAGTTCATACTGCACTTTGTATGAAAAAAATATTGAAAAAAATCTTATCTGATCATAAACACACGTAATATGGGAGCAAAGTGGGCTTATTCAGTTTCACAGCTGGGTTTGATGACGTCACAGAGGGAACTTGCCTGAGAAAAAATGGCGGATAACATGGAAAGCGAATGCAGTCAGAGCTCCGGTTCAGATGTCGATTCGAGCGATATCAGCTGCTTAGATGGAAATATTTTTCGCCAAGAAGATGAAATAGACATAGAGGAGGATGATGACGGGCAAATTAACAGTTGTTTGCAGACCAACGGCGGAATTCAGCCCTATCAATTTGAGCCGTACGGCTCCGATTCTGACAGTGACAACCACTCTGACAACGTGGAACTCGACGACGACAGGATTCGGAGAGGTCGTTTGTTGAATACAGATTGGTATGCAACTTGACTGGAAACCTTATTATCGTCATCTATAAGACCAAATGTCCATATATTTCAAACTGTATTGAATGTAGAACGATTCTGTGATGTAACGAACGAGCACATCTGTGTTGTTATTGTTGTTACTGACCGAGGCAGCCTTTTCGAAGGGATAAACTCCGGGATTCGGTAGTATGGACAGTAAACTGTTGATAACTCTACTGATATACGTCCGACTTGAATTTTGTTTGTTTTCCCATAATCCCCATGAAATACCAATTTCAGAATTATATAGTTTGATAAAAAACTTTGGACATTCATGGCGAAAAGTAAGCCGTGGTGAGTGGATCGGCATTCACATTTGCTCAATTTTCGACAAATTACCTCAATTAAATTGAAATCGAATGATATTCCCACAATCTCAAATGTCATGGGATTATGAAAGTATAATTATCACTTCTGTATCTACAGCCATTCACTCCAATTGGTGTTTTTTATTTATTTACTTATCAAACGTATATATATTTATGAAAGATCATTTATTATTATTATTAAATAGTATATAATTTAGATAATTTATTTGCGTGAAGTTTGTGCCAACATTTGGCTAAAAACGCATACATAGAATGAATAAAATTGAACATACAAATACAGACATTAAGACACATTGGAACAAATGGTTAAACGTATATATGAAATAGAGACTCATCCAGTCTAACCTGTAGGTGCTCAAGCAACAAATGCCACGCGAGAGCGAGCAGGGCATGTACAGCCGTCTCCCTGCCCGAGGCCTCGCTTGCAGGCTAGGTTCGTTCAGCCGATGTCCGTGATAGATTCTCCTTGTCCGATTTCTTTGCCGTCACATTCTGATTGTTCTTACGTTTGATAGTTGAAATAGCTGTTCTCTTTAGTTTTGGTTTGTACCCGAATTCAACTGCTACGCTGTAGATGTCCTCGAATGATGTCTTTCTGTCAAAATGTGCCGAGCAAATTATACGAGTACTGGCTCGGGCCCTCTTTCCACACTCGTGTTGCGTACAAAAAAATTTCGTCCAATTTGCAGCGATTTTCTCGTCTTTGGGCCACAAATGAATACTAACACCGTCATCTGTAGTAAAACTGCAACCTCCCACTACACAACGTCGCGGCATATTTAAAAAATGATGCCCCGATACTCCGAAAATCTCCAGAAATCAGCAGCTACATACGACTGTGGTATACGGCTTTAACATAGAGAATACAAGATGGTTCCCTCCGTGACGTCACAGCTGGAATTGACAGGAGAGCGATTTGCACCTTTCAAACGGCAATATATCGCCAACCAGGCTGCACAAAATTATGAAAAAAATATCATTATTTTCAGAATCGAAAGGACTATTTTTTTATATTTTTGACCTCATAGCGTTTGGGATGACCTTTAAAGACAAGACTCCGCATGAATTTAGAAGTGATATTGTGTACCAATTTACCTGTCCTGGTTGTAATTCTAGTTACATCGGAAAAAACTGAGCGTTGTCTTGAAACACGACTAAAGGAACATAGTAAAGGCAACAGCGAAATCCATTCTCATTTGTTCAGTTGTGAGCACTTCCAACATATTAAAGACCTACTTGATTTACCTAATAGATTAGAAGGTATTCCATATTGCCCATTGTCCTCAGTCTTATTGTCTAACACTAAAGTTATCGACTCCGCGGATCACTGGAATGTCTTGTTATTTAAGGAAGCCCTAGCTATTCGGCGCTCAAATCCTAAACTTAACAGTGGTGTAAAAGCTTCGAAAGAGCTACAGTTATTCAGGTAGACTACTGTTTATTATTTTGGTATTTTGTTTCCAATTTCAATTTTTATATTTTTTATATATTTTATTCCATCAATCACTGTTTAGATAAGATAATACAACTATCCAGCATTTCTGTGGTGTGTGTATTTCCTGTCTTGTTAATTAATAGCCTAATATAATTCGCCCATATAGTTCAGCATTTCCCGTTCTGTAACTATCCAATTCACTATATATTATTTCCGATTTCAATCTTAGGTACCTTTGTTACGTTTCTCTAATCAACTTAATACATTTTTCTAATCTCTGTTTCACTTGTGTTTATTCCCCTGATTGACATTTCTGCTGCCACTCTATACACATTCACACACCTCAATAAATCACCACCCGTATCTATTATCCTTATCAAATTATTGCCATTTCGATTGTGTATTGTCAGGCCTATTTAGTGTGTGTATTCCTTGTCATGTCTATTTGCCACTCATGTTTACCTTAATTGCTATGTTCACATATTATCTGATTGGCTATTGCCCTCTAATTTTGTGTATCGAACCACTTCAGTCTTTGTTAGTCGTTTTGTATATAAGAGCCTGTAACTGCTGTTAGATCACATCCTGAAGATGACAAATAAAATTTTGTCGAAATATTGAGACTGTCACTATGCGTTTATTAAGTTTATTCGGAGTTACTTTGCTTCTGCAATACTGACAACAAATTGCACTTTTTAACAATTTCCCGATTTGGGGGGTATAATGCCTTTGACCTTTTGACCTTGACCTAAAGTTTGGTACGTGACACATGGTTTCCCAGCAATGAAAAATGTGTTGCAAAATTGGAGTCACGTGGTGCTTGTCTGGTTGAACTGCTTTGAATAGAACACCATCTAAAAAAATCAGTAACACACAATTTCGCGATACAATTCTTTGACTGTTCATCAATATTTATCCGAAAAACGTCACGGGCGCTACAGCACTATTTTCAGATGTTTAATCCATATTATGCAATTAAAAAATCATAATTACGAAATTCTGTTAATAAGTATGAGAAGACTGGTCTAAATTATAACAACAAACGTTTGACCCGATGTATCTAGGGGTATTCTCATGAAATATATTGGAATTGGCTACATTTTTAGTGACATTATTGCACTGAGCATGAAGTCAATCATTTCGCACGTTTTTGTTTTTGTTTTTTTTGTTCTTAAGAATGCATGGTATACCTACTACACAATTGTGTGCGAGTTATCAAGAAAATTGAAGCTTAAAAATCTGGCGTCACGTACCTAATTATGTGGGATGAACCAAGTATGAAATACAAATAAACAATAATGTAATTAACAGACACTGAAATTGATTATGTTTAATATGTTTTACATGCTGATATGGATTTCTATGGGGTAATATTCAACAGAGATGCTTTAGCTTTAGCAAGGGTAAGCATCGTTGGGTTGGCGTATGACCTTTCGTTGATGCTATAAAACTTCTATGGTTAACAATTTTATTATTAATATAGAGTTATAACGAAAATAACGATATATAAAATAACAACAACGAAAGTGTCAACCTGAAAATTGTGCATTGCTATATATTAGTCTGTTATCCCAATTCAATGTACACAGCTGAAAACACAAACATACATTTTATACTAGTATTAAATCCAGTATCACGATTCTGTATCCAGCTTGAACATTTCAGTTTGAAAGTTAATTCAAAACATCGAACTTGACCCCGGTTACATGTGACCATACACTTTAAGGCCCAACAAGAGCCGGGAGCTCACATATCGTCCGCCGGATTTACCTCAGTCAGATGAGACAAAACTAAAGATAGTATTACTTATTTATTATAGCTCAACGTGGAAATAAATAAATAGAATCTGACCTTGAAAAAAATGGTCAAGGTCAGTCACTTTCATTTTTCTCTTGGACCATCGCTAGATGCTTACATAGCATAAATTTGGAAAGCCAGGCTATAATTCAAGATAGCAAGATCAAGATATAACACAATAAACAGTGGATAACCTTAAGAAAATAGGTCAAGGGCAGTCAACTTGGATAGGCTTCAGGTTGATCACCAGTTACATATGCAATATCCATCAAATTCAATAACTTTCAATGATTATGAGTTATAAGTGGAATTTAATCATAGATTTACAATTTCTCACTTTTTCCACATTTTTTTGGCCCAGGTGGCCTTGACCTTTGTCTGACCTTTCAATCTTTCAGTAAATAGGAGTATTCTCTGTCCCATATGTAAAGTAGGCATCAAGTTTCCAACCAATTCTGGACTTGGAACAGAAGATTTCCCGTTCGTTACAGGTTCTTGAGTGAACTTGGCCGTTTACCTTAAAATAAGGTAACTTTCTTTATCAATTCATAACTGGGACTGGGGATTCCCCCCTGTTTTGCTGATTTTCTAGCTCATGTGACCTTGACCTTCAAAATCAATAGACCGAAAGCTGTGCACCAATTATACATTCAATTAAAATTTGGAGTGAATTGAATCAATAGTTTTCAAGTTATCGTGTAAACAGCAAAAACGTGACGGACGAACAGAAACAGCGATTCTATATCCTTCGACAGGGGTCCGACGGGAGGTAAATATACCATTCTGGCTTTAAATGTAGACACACGGTTTGACGTGTATTTATTCTTGAAATAAATTACCTGTGTTGGGTATTTGGCCTATGATATTTCACATTAATCGAATTTCTAATAAACGACGTTTGTAGAGCTTTGTGTACAAATATTTCATCTCGTTGCTACGTCACTCATTGAGCGCATGTCGTTTCTGTGTAGCCATGCCTGTTGTGGCCAAGATTTTTTATCGTGTAACTTCGCTCGATACATTAAACATTTCATACCTGTTTTCGCAACACGAGCAGTAAACTTGTAACATTTAGCTGCTCGCTGATTCACATATCTCATACTGATTATTCAATTATCTTTACTCAACGATGGACGTAACATACCACATGTAGACCACTTATGTGAACAAATACATTTAGAAATATTAGCGTTCTTACTTCTTCATATATACACATGTGTTTTGTTAACTTCTAAAAGGCCTTCCATTGTGTCTTGAGAGATGGCCTTTTATTGAAATTACTTGGACTCGGCATCGGACTTAAATTTTATAATATCACCAAATCCATGAATAGACAATGGCAGTACAAATGGTCAACATAATTTTTTTGTATCACATAAAGGTGTTAAACAACGGGATAACCTGAGCCAAACTATGTTAACCTGTTCATAGATGACTTGTCATTTCCATCTGAAACTTGCGCCCCAGTAACCCTAATGAATCAACGACTTTCACATCTCCTCTGAGAAGATGACCTATTGATCATTTCGAAAACACCAGAAGGCCTCGAGAATGGTCTCAAATATTAAAAAAGCCCAATGGGCTCCAATACCCCTCGGCTATCAGTTATTGTCTCCACTCAGCAATCATGCATTGCATAAGATGTATGTTTAGAACTTTGATAACATTATGTAGGTTAACAAAGATATGATCTGGTAGGGTTGACTGTAGTTCTCTTATTTTACAAATACATAGAAAGTTGAGCCAGGTCAGCTTTTCTCAAAGTCTTCCTAATTAATGGGGAAGAATTTGCACTGGTGTTCTGGTAGAGCATGACCAAATTCTCAGCTCTAAATATACTTTCTGAGTCCTCTTCAACAATTTTCTGGTCTATTCTGACTTAATTGCATAGGCACATGAATTCAGAGATCTTAGACTTACATGTAACATATATAATTGACCTTTGTAAAATAGGTCAAGGTCAGTGATATTCAATAGACTTCAGGTCCAGGCATATGTGGTATGAATTTGGACAATGTAGATATAATCCTTCATGAAATATTGTACTAAATAGGTCAAGGTCAGTGATCTTCGACACACTTCTGGACCATTGTCAGATGTATACGTAGAATTAACTTGGAAGCCTAGGCTGTAGCTATATTTCATCATGTTATATCATAATAAAGATTAGATGACCTTGAAATAATAGGTCATGGTCAGTCAAATGGGATAGGCTTCTGGTCAATCACCAGTTGCATATGTTACATGAATTTGAAGGACCCTAGCTTTAATCCTTTTAAAAAAATATTGCAAATACTAGAATTTGACTTTGATAAAATAGGTCAAGGTCAGCCATCTACGGCACATCTCTGGATCATCGCCAGATGTATATCCGGTATTAAATTGGAAAGCCTAACTATATTTCGTGTTATATTAATTTACAATGCCTGGCTATAATCCTTCTTGAGATATCGTGTCCACAAGAGAGATGGACAGAAGGACAGGCACACGGACAGACAGACAGACAGACAGACGGACGACGCTGACGACGACAATACCCTTCGGTCAAATTTTGCCCGAGGGGTAATATTCAATTGCGCCTGACAGGTAACAACATTAATCGAATAGCATGGTAATCAAATAAAATAAAACAAAAAATGAACACAGCTTTTTACCTGGACCTAAATGAGATACCTTTCACAATTGGTAAATGGTAATTCAGGAGTAGAAAAGGTTGCGGAGATTTAAAGTGTCCACTTTCCATAATTTTGATGCATGTAATGTGTAGATTTATGTAGATCAGCGGAAACGATTGCTACATACCATGAATATTTCGGAAGTAGAATGGAAAGGAAACATTTATATAGATCATTTGACCACCGCTGGATTTTAGAAACTTATCACAAGAAGGCCCATAATAGATATTGTTTGATCTAAACAATGATATACATGTAGATGGACAGAAATGTGGACGGACGGTCAGACAGACAGACGAGGACCTGACCAATCAAACATACAAAAGCCACATTACAGATTACATGCTATATTGGACAGTTTTGTTGACCTGCCTTCAGTAGTTCTCAAAATATGGAGTCCCAACGAAAGGAGGACGGACGGACAGACGCCCCGACCGAAAGACGGACGGACAGACGGGGTGACAACAATACCAATGAGCCCAATCGGATTGAGGGGTAAAAATGGAACGCCTGCTTAATGCATAAACACAACATTAACATTGACAAGCTGCCTCTTCATTCAAGCAAACAGAAACACATATCCAGAAGAGATACAAAAGACAAATTAAACCGAAGTACCGGGTACATACAATTCTAGATCTAGAGGAAAGGAACGTCTACCTTCACACAAGTCACAATCAAATAAGAAATTAAATTACAAGATGAAATTTCTTTCTCAAGTTAACTGTTCTTTCCATCGTGAAATTGATTGATAAAGCGACACAATTAGACATATATCCACATATCTTCCACACAGCCTGACAGAATCACTTCCCATTTGATATACCACATAAACTGCTTCACTGATATTGGCACGATGCCAACTGCTTCACTGAAGTTGGCACGTTGCCAACTGGGTTGGCAGCATCAGGCCAATATCAGTGTACGAGATTTTTCAACAAAGGGGACAAAGGATATCGAAGTTTGCCATATTTTTTCAACCTTTCATTATAATCTCTGTTGATAATCAATTTGAATAGTGAGGACGCGGGCTTCGCCCTTGCTCTAAAATATAAACTTTCCCAAACTAACCGTGTGTACATTAACCATTGAGCAAGCAATATTATTTCATTACGTCATTTTCACAAAGCAGCCGTGGTGTCGAGCAGCCGAACACATGCATGGGACTAATAGAACAGATGGTTTTTAAAACATGTCGGCACACAAAATGTCTGAGGAAAATGGCATGTTATCATAAAAAATATTGAGAAATCCAATGTAAAATGCCCATGGAATGTACTTTCTTTCCTTGTCGATGTAATCTTGATCATATTTTAAACAGATGCAAGGAAAACTTTGGCTAAACACTCTTTGACGGCTTGATTGCTGTATCCAGTACCTGTGAATATCTGCTCATATTTGATCTAATCTGTGGCAGTCAATCTCAACTCCAGGTCAGTATATTTTATCTTCATCTATCATAGATTTCTATCACATGGCATTGGTCCATTCGTCCTCCGCGCCACAACCTTTCATTGCCGAGCTATGGAATGTCCGGTTGTGGGTCCACATCATCTCCGAGGTCATTCTGTCTCCGGTGAATGTTGAGAAAGGTTGCTTGTTCCTCGACTGCGAAATTGAAAATATCGAATAATCAGAATAACTGTACCATAAAAGTAGTTTTTCGAATGACAATAGTTTGACTTCGAGTTTATTTTACAAATCAACCAGAATAATATAGGCAACTGTCATTTATACATACAGTATAGAGTATACAGTACTTATACAGGTAGAGAAGAACCGAAATAGTTGATCGGCGGGAAGAAACTCTCAAATGGCTTGTGATAACCCTAAGAAAGTTGAAATTCATACATGTAAAGAAAATTTACAGAGGTATATATAGAAAACATAAATACAGCTTGTCAGGAGCTCATTAAGCCTAGAGAGGTAAAGCAATCTCAGTAAGTACAAACACAGCTCTGTGAGTCCGGAAGCCTATGCGGTATTATACAATGTAATGGTGTAGCTAGTAATTAACCATGATGGAAGTCTTTAAAAGAGATTTTAAAAAGATATGAGAACACAACTGTCGAGGCCAGAGGAAAGTTTGTTCCACTCATCCGGGACCTTCATTCTGGGGGTGTAAACTGATACGATAAAATGATCTTAACACTCGTGTGAATGACTTTCAATAAGATATACATGGACATAAGACATTTTAGTGAAGTATTTCTGAATTTTTGTCAGTAGTTAGAAAGAATTATGAATGAATTTATGAGACAATTGCAACGTTAGATACAGATTCAAATCAGTCAATGTCATCATCTCCAGGCCAGCAAACAGTGGAGTGGTACATGTATGTTCATATTTATTCGCGTAGGAGATAATCCGAAGTGCTCTATTCTACAAGAGTAGAGACTGTGGCCATTTCAACAACTATTGTCGAGGAGGAAAGAAAACTAGGGATAGCATCATCATAGGGCTATCATTTTCGATTTCCATACGCTAAGCAACAGAGAAGAGTAGAATAACTTATCACAGAAATAATAGGAGGAAGCTATGCCATACAACAAAAAAAGGTTTTATTTACCCGGTTGAGTTTCTTGTTTAGGAGGATGGACATGGAGACATCTGTCTGATATGGTTTGGAGACATTTGATTCTCCCGATGATAACCTTTCGTTTGTGGAATATCAATATTCCACAAAAAATGGATACGATGACAATGAGCGCTACACCGATAACCCATGATACCGGAGAAGAACTATTCTCTTTTTCGGGTGAAGGTGACGTTAATCCTGGTTGTACTGGGGTGAATGTTGACGAAGTGTTGGACATATGAGCCAGGTAATCTGCAAAATATTGAAACAGATTAGGGATAAATAGAAGGACATACATTATGGATGAGTGTCGTAAACCCATCCTTCAGGCGGGTAAAGACAAGATGTGAGCACATGAAATAGCAAACATCGGATCCGACATTCAATATTCAGCCGTCGTCCATGCATACCAGAATTTCCGTGTCAATATTTGAAAAACCTAGTTCGTACAAGGCAGTGTGACTAACGTCACAGGACCTACAAAGTAAGGTTTGATATGATTTAAGTGTGTTTCTTGACCTAAGACTTGTTTTTGCCAATTTCGAGGTTTATAGGTCACGTAAGTAGGTCAAATTTTCATCAAAAGTAGGTCAGCTCAGAACTTGCCGGTAACAGTCCCCTAATGCACGTTCGTGCCAAAATTCAATGTTCTGATGTCAACGGTTCGTAGGAATACGGGAGACGGTCGAGAGATGACTTGGGGGCCCTCTATCTAGAAATACGGGAGACGGTCGAGTGATGACTTGGGGGCCCTCAATTTAGAAATAACCTGAAATCCTCTCACAATTTCGAGGTTCATAGGTCACCTAAGTTGGTCAGCTCAGAATTTGCTGGTAACAGTCCCCCAATGCACATTCGTGCCAAAAATGAAGCTTCTTATTTTCTACGGTTCTCCTTATTTTGCTGGAGAAAGGATTCAGATGGATGGACTCACCCACTCACTCATTACCAGACAATTTGCAAATAAGAGCCTACTTTGCTTAGCACCAATTCCAAATGTGTATTAAATAAAAATAGTAAATGTAAGCCCATGTGAGCGGTTAGCTCAGAGACTCATAATATCCACTTTCCCATTCAAATAACAAGTTCAGCAATCTGAATCATGAAGTCTATATCGAATATCATATTCAATATTGATTATCATTTGTAGTCATTTTGTAGACTGTAGTACTGTCTGTTAAATCAAGATATTAACAGACAGTGATAGTGTACTGTTCCAGCTGTCTCCCCTTCAGTGATTGGTCATTCGACCCCGCCAATTTAAACTAAGACGAGCATTCTCATTGGAAAACTATTTACAGGAGCCACCCCAATCTTCACACAACCACGTGACTGTCTCAGTTGACCGATGACATAGCGCGGCCTCGTTTTCGATTTCAAAATCTGGCGTCTAACTGGGAAATGATGTTGTTGCTGCATCAGCCGATCATTGGCCCTCCGTATAAGGGTCCAATACTATAGGTTAAGTCATTTTGTCGACGGAGTCGTTTCCGGTCGCTTTGTCTAGACGTTCTTCCGTTCTGTGGGCTTTTCTTCTGCCGTCCTCTGCGTTGCATCTTATATGACGGCAACAACCGAAACGTGAAGATTTACGTGACCAAGCTGCTTCGTGAACTTGACTGACAGCAGTTAAACTTATCAAATATCCCCATGCCCATGTCCTCATTCTCTTATTTAGTATGTCACAGTTATTCATAAGTAATTAAATACTTCAAAGAATACTTATGCAGAATAAGCATGTTGCACATTCCTAATTTAAAGTCAATCGCCCATCATGTTTTGAAGATATTTTTGAAGTCTGGATATCGCAGACCTTTTCAACAAAATGAAAGATCAGTTAGACTGATGTGAGGAAAACGGTCGACAAAATCTCAGATAATCATGTGTCATCTGAAATTAGTGTATCTCTTTCCATTAGAAATACATGTATTTTTCTACTACAGATCATATCGTTCCCATGACTGAGCTCATTCATATCAGAGTCATGTCAAGTTCAGTTTTTGTTTAGCCAATTTGCATAACTTTCCCACAGGAAAATTCAAAATGGCGGCCGTAAGAGGTGATCTGATAGTCACGTTTCCCTGTAACACGAAAAACGAACTCACTGTATCTTGTTGAATAAACAGAATAAATGTGAAATAGATGTAGGTTTTTAGATTGATGGATATACAAATATTAAAGATACATTCAATGATCACATACCCATGGTTGACATGGTCTATGGTCCAAACCATGTGGATTCTAGACTTTTCCTGAGAGGTATTGGCGTGGAGAACAGGTAAGGGACCTTTTGGGTGTCAAAGGTAATATTCTCCTAGTCCTTAGCCGTACACTTGATAGTTCTATACTATAATCACGCCAAGCTGTGTAAACACGTGATTATGTCACACTGACATCACATTATGTACAATTAATATGAAGGAGTGAGTGAGTGAATAGAATTTAACGTCGCTTTCAACAATATTTCAGCTATATCACGACGAACCAACTAAGCACCACCCAGCCCAGTTGTGTTCCTGGGCTACTTCAAAGAAGAAATCTTTGAAGCAGCATGGAACCAGACACCCTCCATCCACCCTATAAAACACCAAGGACAGCGCACAAGACACAGACAAGACGCTTACATGTACATGGTGCAATAAAGACAAGTGATATTACAGTGCTAGACATCACATTATCAAGTTCCTGTTGCTTCTCAGCAAAATGCATTGAAGCAACAGGAACCTGAACCCACCCAACCACCCGCTTAATATGAAGGATATCTGATAAGATCAGTGCGATATACAGAAGGCTGAAGGTAAGAGGTACACAGTATGCAGTACCTAATCATTCGCTAAAGCAACATTCGCTAAAGCAAATGTGTATGTGAGTGTGCGTGTGAGCGAGAGAGAGAGGGAGAAAGACATTATTCAGTCGCATTCAGTAGTAACCGCAAAGGAGGTGTTCGGTTTGACCGTATTTTTTTCCTTAGTGTGTTGCGTTTATAAACCGAAAATATAATTTCCCCTCGTTTACCTTGAGAGAGAAAATACTGAATTTTCATATTCTCAATTTTCACCGAGAAGAGATTTGTCAAAAAAATATTACGAGTATTAGAAAATAAGCATTTGTTTGTTTTTGCAATTTTTGGCGATATTCTTGAAGGGAATTCCCTTCATATATAAAATTTGACACCTTTAACCAAAACGATTCTTACATATCGAAATGCGGTAGGTTTGATCCAAATTGATACTGAAGTATCGTTTTCGTTAAAGGTGTCATATTTTCATAATATTGAAATATGTCAAAACGCTTGTAACGCTCTGAAAGGATGTAGCTCACCGTCATTCGGCACATGATTACTCAAGTTGATAATTGTAACAGCTGCTTGGCCGAATGGTTAGAGTGTCGGACTACGGATTAAAAGAAAACCAAAATTTGGTTCGAATCCCCAAATCCCAGAGAATTTTTTTTTTCTGTAATTTCTTCCTTTTTTCTCTCATCTTCATTTTGTACTTTAAAGTGCAAAAGTGACGTGAAATAAAGACAGCGAACCCCTAACGCACATAATCCCTTATTTTATGACAATTCGTGAACAGAATTGCACACAAACAACTCCACACACACAGTCAGACCACGTGTTCAGTATTTGAATATTCTGACGACCCAGCAGAGAGAAAAAAATAATTGTTACACAATTGATTTCGTCTTAGGGCAGAGGAAAGTTGTAACTGTGAATTGAAAAGTTATAAGGTTAAACTTGTCTTATCAAGGCCTTTATTAAGGAACTGACCCTCAACAAGTGGTGACGCGTGCTTTCCCAAGTGATTATGCATGTGCCAATATGTATTTTGTTTGTTTTTGTTTTTTTGCAGTTACTTCTTTAACTATTGTTCGCTGAATTTTTGACACTGATTTTTTCAGTTTTCGAGTAGGTGTATGTATTAATATAACTGATTATTGTTCGTAAATATCTGGGTCGTTCATGAAAATACTAATGGCAACCGTATGAGAATATGAACCAGAATTTCCCATTAGACTGGCCTCGCCTGTCTGACAAAGAGCTGGGAAATACCTGAGCATTACGTCACAATTTACCGGCCGGCTGGGAACGAGACAATAGAGCAGCAGAGATCGACTCTGAAGGGAAAAATATCCATCTAATTAGCGAACACCTTTATGTGTCCACGATTATTTGAAAATATATGTTGACAATATCGCCTGCGGTAACATCAAATATTGCACGCAGATATTCTAGCAACCCACTTACTGTACGTCTATAGTAAATATTCGAAAATGTTCTAAAATATATTTCAATACAAATAAATAACCTTTAAAGTCACACTCATCGTCAAATTGATTGATGTATTGAGTTAAATCATGACATTCAGAAAACTAGGTTCATTTACAGCAACACGGAGTAAATTAGGGAGATCCGCTGGATGGTATAGAGTTAATTCTTTATTACTACTCCATTTTTGGGCAGAATTTTTTGCCCCAGATCAATTTACCATTCAGATAAAAGCGTCCAGTTCTTCATTCGATATAGTCCATTAAAGAATTTCCGCATCCATAATTCAAAGACCTAATTGGTATAACAGCATCAGCACCAAATTTTAAAAACACAAGCAGCCAGAGGATGCTAGGTCCCCCGCCAAAATGGCAGCAATATTTATAAGCGCTGTCGGTTTCAGAAGATATTCATGAGGATGGCAAAAACTACTTCACAGGCGTAAGAAGCAGAGGGGTCTTTCCACCTTCCCAGGGTTTGAGATCAAATCTGAATGGCTGACTGAATGTTGATTGCTACTGTAATATATTTTCTTTACCATGTAGCATGAAAATTATGTAACCGAAATGCAACCCCAAGAGACAACTCATGGTATATTATCTGCGAACTAAATTTGACAAGAATATGAAGGCATCCTCAACCTATTGCCCAGAAACCAAATTTAGACTTTGCCACAAGGAGTCATGCACCACCTGTAGGTGCAAGCAGGCAAAACACAATCCCAAATGACATCTCATGTCATGGTATCGGCATATGAACTTTGAGACTCTGAAGAGGGGTCCTCAAGTTATTGCCGGTACTAGATGCCCACTGGTGTTTATGTTATTTGGGGCGGGTCACATATGAATACAAAATTTGAGAATAATCTGATGAGCACTTGCCAAATTATTGCCCGGAAACAAATTTTTCCACCAGGAGATGCCACCTGTAGGCAGAAGCGGGGAAAATACAATCCCAAGGAACATGGTATCGTGGGGACATCTGCATACCAAATTTGAGAAGAATCCAATGAGGGTCCTCAAGTTATTGCCCAGAAACCAAATTTAGATTTTGACACCAGGTGACGCCACCTCTAGGCGCAAGTCAGTGAAATGCATTATCAAGCGACATCTTATGTCACGGTACATTCATACAAAATTTGAGAAGAATCCGATAGTCAGTTCTCAAGTTATTACCCGGAAACGAATTTGTGATGTTGCCACCAGATGGCACCACCTGTGAGTGCAAGTGGGCGAAAGGCAATCCCAAGCAACAGCTCCTGGCATGGTAAACACATGCCAAATTTGAGAAGAATCCGATGAGCCGCAACGTTTCTCATGTTACCCAGAAAGGTACACATGTAGGATATTTCAAAGAAATTCGACCAAGTGTTTCTAAGTTATCACTTGCAGCATGGAATAATGGAATGAACTCTAGTGGCGCCACCTCCGGGTGGATTTTGCTGAAACGCATCACCAACGGTGTTTTGTCGCAGGGAATGCATTTACCAAATTTCGAAGAAATCCGACAAATTGTTCGAAAGTTATCGCTCGCGAAGGATTTGAACAAACATGAACGGACATGCATTAAAGATTGGAACAAGACCCAGTGGCGCCACCTACAGGCGGATCTTGCTGAAACGTAATACCAGCGACGTCTTGTCGCAAAGAATGCAGATGCCAAATGCGTAAAAGAAGTGAAGAAAACTTTATTTGTCAAGAGTAAATGCAGCAATGACATATCCACACTGACAAGTAAATATGAGGAGAAACTCAATATTATCATAAAAATGACAAAACTGAATTTTTTGTAGGAAAACTCAATTTGAAAATTTGCCCAAAACCCAATTATTGAAATTTTTTAATTGGGATTACCACGATTAAAAATAGGGCTAGAATAACCCGTGGGTGAGCAGTGAGAGTTTTTTCTGTCTAAATGATGGCTGTACATGGATAGTCGCAAATGCCAAGCTAATCATATCATAGTTATATTGCCGCTGTTACCCAGAAAGGTACACATGTAGGATATTTCAAAGAAATTCGACCAAGTGTTTCTAAGTTATCACTTGCAGCATGGAATAATGGAATGAACTCTAGTGGCGCCACCTCCGGGTGGATTTTGCTGAAATGCATCACCAATGGTGTTTTGTCGCAGGGAATGCATTTACCAAATTTCGAAGAAATCCGACAAATTGTTCGAAAGTTATCGCTCGCGAAGGATTTGAACAAACATGAACGGACATGCATTAAAGATTGGAACAAGACCCAGTGGCGCCACCTACAGGCGGATCTTGCTGAAACGTAATACCAGCGACGTCTTGTCGCAAAGAATGCAGATGCCAAATTTCGGAGGAATCCGACAAAGCATTTAGGAGTTATCGCTTACGCAGTATTTGCACGGACATGCACTAAATATTGGAACAAGACCCAATGGCGCCACCTACAGGCGGATCTTGCTGAAACGTAATACCAACAGATGTCTTGTCGCAAAGAATGCAGATGCCAAATTTCGGAGGAATCCGACAAAGCATTTAGGAGTTACCGCTTATGGAGCATTTGCACGAACATCCACGAACATGCACTAAAGATTGGAACAAGACCCAGTGGCGCCACCTACAGGCGGATCTTGCTGAAACGTAATACCAACAGACGTCTTGTCGCAAAGAATGCAGATGCCAAATTTCGAGGAACTGACAAAGACGAGGAGTTATCAAGCATGAAGCATTTCGGTAATGGACATGCACTAAAGATTGGGAACAAGACCCCAGTGGTGCCACCTACAGGCGGATCTTGCTGAAACGTAATACCAAGAGACGTCTTGTCACAAAGAATGCAGATGCCAAATTTCGGAGGAATCCGACAAAGCATTTAGAAGTTATTGCTTACGAAGTATTTGCACGGACATGTCCGTGCATGCACGGACATATAGAAGCAAGACCCCAGTGGCGCCACCTACAGGCGGATCTTGCTGAAACGTAATACCAAGAGATGTCTTGTCGCAAAGAATGCAGATGGCAAATTTCGGTGGAATCCGACAAAGCATTTAGAAGTTATTGCTGACGAAGTATTTGCACGGACATGTCCGTGCATGCACGGACACATAGAAGCAAGAACCATTTTAAAGTCCCCGGCCGCGTTGCGGCGGGGGACAAAAACCATCACAGTGTACATAAACATAGGCTAGTAGTAGAGAAAAACCCGAAAACCTCCCCTTTTGCCGGGGGACAAACTTCCCCTTTTGCCGGGGGACAAACCTCCCCTTTTTTCCGACAGGGGGCGCCACCAGCTCAAGGTTATGGATTGCATCAGCATTGGCTGGATGCCAACATTTTTGTCCCTACCGGGTAAAATTTAAGGGGATACTTAATGGAGTCTTATGAGGTATGGTTGTGACGTATTCGTGAAGGAGCATCCACCTGGACAAGTGTGTTGTTCGTGTTCAACATTCTGCGCATGCGCAGAGAGGGAATTGTGGAAAAAGGGAATGGAAATAGACGGTTTGAGGTTTAGGTGGCCACTATTGGTCCGTTGGAGTCGACTGAGGTATCAATGTGAAGCGCACGTGAGGGAGCATCCGACTGGATGGATGTGGTGTAGGAATATCGTCATTCTGCGCATGCGGAGGCAGGTCGTAGTATGGAAATAGACCTTTTGGGGCCGATATGGACCACTAGTGGTCCAAATGGGTTGTGGGAGGTGTCAAAGTGAAGCTTGTGTGGGATAGAGTCAGGATGGCGTGTTTTTATTGCAAGTCGCGTCAATCTGCGCATGCGCAGTTGGGTGTAGTAAGTAAAGCGGCCATTTTAGGGCAGTGAAGGAATGTATTTGGTGTAGAAATGGACCATCCTTAGTCCGAATGCATCGTGTGAAGTGGCAACTTGTAGCAACGCTCGCCAACGCCAAGCTCAACGCTTCAACGCACCGGTGAATTAGCCCAAAAGCTCTCATTTTTTCTAGACACCAATACACCGAAATGCAGTGACGCCCGTCAATGCCCGTCGTTACACCCTAGCCTAACACCTTGACGCCATCATATAGACCGAAGAGAGAACAACAACAACAACAAGGATGAGAGAACAACAACAAGTTTTTTCATATAGTTTATTCTCCCCAATGTTACATCATACCCACGCTGGGGGAGCCGCGTTGGGTAGGTTTATAATTCGAGAAGTCTCTTGTCCAATCAGAGGCCACCATTTGGTCCTGTCATACTCGTTCTTGCCCGTTAGATGTATTCTCGGCTGTCCAATCACAAGTCGCCATTTCAGAAAGTCCTATCTTCGGCCATGTTCGCTCTGAACCGTTTGTTCTATGGTGTAGAGATTGACCATCCTTGGTCCGAATGCGTCGTGGGAAGTTTCATCTTGCAGTTCTCGGGGTGTAAACTCCATTTGAGGGATGTCCAAAGTATCTGTGACGTCATCGGTGACGTCATCAGTACGAGTGGTAGCGAAATTTTGATTAGTCGTCCAATACATATGGAATGATGAGGGACACTAGTTAATCTATATATGTACAGACACCAACACACACCTGTACCTGTGCTGTACCCTGTACCCTATACATTCAGGGTCTCCGGAGCTCGGAGCTCTTGTAGCTCGGAGCTCCGGAGCTCTTGGAACTCGGAGCTCGGAGCAAGCTCGGAGCTCCGGAGCTCTTGGAACTCGGAGCTCGAAGCTCCGGAGCTCGGAGCTCTTGGAACTCGGAGAGGCTTTCCCAACATCTTTGAGGCGTCCCCAACGTTTACAGCCTATCGATGATTAAGACGATTTGTGAGAGTGAGTGGTCGGCCACAGTGAGTAAACATGGAAAAACCCGAATGTAAGATGAGGACCCGGATGTAAAATGAGAACCCGGATGTAAAACTACAGTACCCAGGGAAGTGACCTTCCACCCTGCGCTACTCGAAATTGACGTCATCGTACGCAGGCACACACACACATACGCGGTGCACCCTATACCCTATAGACCGTAGGGCATAGGGTACACTAGGATGTGGGTGCACCAGGTATGTGTGTGTGTGCCTGCGTACGATGACGTCACTTCCGAGTAGCGCAGGGTCAAAGGTCACTTCCCTGGGTACTGTAGTTTTACATCCGGGTCCTCATCTTACATCCGGGTTTTTCTATGTTTACTGTCACGTGACCGGAACCGGAAGACTCACTCACTCACACACTCACCGTCGTTAGTGCGTCCATGCGTTAAGAGGGTACAGGGTGCAGCACAGGTACAGGTGTGTGCTGGTGTCTGTACATATATAGATTAACTAGTGTCCCTCATCATTCGATATGTGTTGGACGACTAATCAAAATTTCGCTACCAATCGTACTGATGACGTCACCAATGACGTCACAGATGCTGTGGACATCACGCAAATCGTGGAAAAAAATTGGCACTGAGCCAATCATAAAAAATGTTCTTTCGCTACTACTCGTACTGATGACGTCACCTATGACGTTACAGATACTGTGGACATCGCTCAAATGGAGTTTACACCCCGAGAACTGCAAGATGACACTTCCCACGACGCATTCGGACCAAGGATGGTCAATCTCTACACCATAGAACAAACGGTTCAGAGCGAACATGGCCGAAGATAGGACATTCTGAAATGGCGACTTGTGATTGGACAGCCGAGAATACATCTAACGGGCAAGAACGAGTATGACAGGACCAAATGGTGGCCTCTGATTGGACAAGAGACTTCTTGAATTATAAACCTACCCAACGCGGCTCCCCCAGCGTGAGTATGATGTAACATTGGGGAGAATAAACTATATGAAAAAACTTGTTGTTGTTCTCTCATCCTTGTTGTTGTTGTTGTTCTCTCTTCGGTCTATATGATGGCGTCAAGGTGTTAGGCTAGGGTGTAACGACGGGCATTGACGGGCGTCACTGCATTTCGGTGTATTGGTGTCTAGAAAAAATGAGAGCTTTTGGGCTAATTCACCAGGGCGTTGAAGCGTTGAGCTTGGCGTTGGCGAGCGTTGCTACAAGATGCCACTTCACACGACGCATTCGGACTAAGGATGGTCCATTTCTACACCAAATACATTCCTTCACTGCCCTAAAATGGCCGCTTTACTTACTACACCCAACTGCGCATGCGCAGATTGACGCGACTTGCAATAAAAACAAGCCATTCTGAGTCTATCCCACATAAGCTTCACTTTGACACCTCCCACAACCCATTTGGACCACTAGTGGTCCATATCGGCCCCAAAAGGCCTATTTCCATACTATGGCCTGCCTCCGCATGCGCAGAATGACGATATTCCTACCCCACATCCATCCAGTCGGATGCTCCTTCACGTGCGCTTCACATTGATACCTCAGTCGACTCCAACGGACCAGTAGTGGCCCACCTAAAACTCAAACCGTCTATTTCCATTCTCTTTTTCCACACTTCCCTCTCTGCTCATGCGCAGAATGTTGAACACGAACAACACACTTGTCCAGGTGGATACCCCCTCACGGCTGCTTTACATTGATACCTCACTCAACCCCATTGGACCATTAGTGGTCCACCTATACCCCAAAACGTCTATTTCCATACCCTTTGTCTACTGCGCATGCCCAGAATGACGTCAGTTCCACGTCATACTAGTTCAGGCGGATGCCCCCTCACATATGCTTCACATTGATACCTCACTTGACTCCGTAGGACCACGAGTGGCCCACCTCGACCCCAAAACGTCAATTTCCATACCCTTTTCCCACAATTCCCTGTCTGCGCATGCGCAGAAAGGTGACAACGCCCGAGCCACTAGTCCAGTCAGATGCCCCCTCACATAGGCTTCACATTGATACCTCATACGACTCCATCGGACCATTAGGGGCTCTCCTCGATCCCAAAACGTGTATTTCCATTCCCTTTTCCCACAATTCCCTGTCTGCGCATGCGCAGAATGGCGACAACGGTCCAGGCGGATGCCCCCTCATGTGTGCTTCATACTGATACCTCATACACTTTGTCCACCGCGCATGCGCAGAATGACGCTATTTCAACCCCACACCCAGTCCATCAGATGCCCCCTCATGTGTGCTTCACATTGATACCTCATACGACTCCATAGGACCACTAGTGGCTTCCCTAGATCCCAAAACGTCTATTTTCATACCCTTGGTCTACTGCGCATGCGCAGAATGCCGATATTCCAACCACACACCCACCCCATCGGATGCCCCCTCACATAGGCTTCACACGGTTACCTCACTCAACTCCATCGAACCATTAGTGGCTGCCCTAGACCGCAAAACGTCTCTTTTCATACTCTTGGTCCACCGCGCATGCGCAGAATGACGCTATTTCAACCCCACACCCAGCCCATCAGATGTCCCTTCACGAATGCTTCACATTGATACCTCATACGACCCCATCGGACCATCCATACCCCATACAGGCATTTTCTCGTATAGATTTAATATGCAAATGTTCGAATCAGGGAAGATAACCCGGCATTTGCCAAAAATCACAAAAGTGCATCAAGAGTTACCTCCCCATTGGAACTCTTCTGTATTGGAGGTAGTTTTCCTCCCCATCGACCAAGTACCCCCTTAAATTTTACCCGGTAG
The DNA here is from genome assembly GCA_036873755.1 of Hanleya hanleyi. Taxonomy (NCBI): domain Eukaryota; kingdom Metazoa; phylum Mollusca; class Polyplacophora; order Lepidopleurida; family Hanleyidae; genus Hanleya; species Hanleya hanleyi. The sequence continues at coordinate 19,293 of JAVTVY010010254.1, read as the reverse complement.
GGACAAAAATGTTGGCATCCAGCCAATGCTGATGCAATCCATAACCTTGAGCTGGTGGCGCCCCCTGTCGGATGCAAGAGTTACCTCCCCCGGCAAAAGGGGAGGTTTTCGGGTTTTTCTATACTACTTAGGCTAGTTTCCTACAAGAAAGATGTGGTGTAGCGGCTACTGATGACACAATTGCTAGTTGCTACAAGACATCGCGATATTCCAAAAATATCAAAAACGTATCGCTAATCATGCAGTATTCTTAAAGTGTAACTGTGGTACTTATGCAAGTCTACGTCATATCCAAGATAATCTCCCAAATTATAGAATTTTAATCTTTTTTCTTGTTTTACGACTTTAATTTTAACAATTTCAATGTTATTAATGTTATTGTATGACACAGTGCCACAAGAATGTCAGAACTTGTGACGTTATTATGGAACGATGAACCACGTCACAACGCAACATTTGTTAGAAACTGTTCCATTCTCTGCATTACCGCGACGTCCCGCAGACGGTGCAGGACGCTCGAAGTATGACGTCTTTTTAACGTCATCTCTGACGTCAAAAGAGGCAGCGCAGATTTCTCTCCCACCGTAGAAGTCTGCCTTTGAATCCACTGAGATAGAATACGAGTGAAATGTTTGGGGAAAGTTTACAACGTTTTGTTATTCACATCGCTATCTTGAATATGACATACACTTACACAAGTGTCACGGTTACACATTTTAATCCATATGATTTTCGTTGTAAGGTCGTTATCTAGAGAATTATTTATCTCAGTCACGCTTCGGTTGTGACTGTTCATATGAACACCATACGAATCTCGTAGTACATGGGTTCATATATCGGTCGCTAGCCCCACATTAAGCGAAGTAGTACACAAGTTGCGATACAAAAAGTGAAGATACAAAAACGGCCGTCGATTCAGATGGCTGATTTGGGTAAATATGAGAAAAAATAAAGTGAATATTTTTTATATTCATCGCAAACGTGTAATTTTGACATCATTATGACGTCATACTAGCCTCAAACATGTTAAAATGTGCTATAGTCATTTAGTGCAGCCTTTCCACCAGTACCAAATATGCCATATACACATTATTCAGTTTGGGAAGCATGTCTCTTTGTAAAAATCAGAAATCTTGCAATAAGTTATATATGTATGAAGTACATGTATCACGGTTGCCATAAAGTATAATTTACTGGTTTTTCCGAAAGTACTGCTTTCATTCCTGTGAAATGTATATGGTGGACATATCCGAGATGAATCTTGACTGATGGACTGAATAAATTAAAAAAATACAAATACTGCTTTCATTCCTGTGAAATGTATATGTGTGACATACCCGAGATGACTCTTGATTGATAGGCTGAATAAAAAAAATAGAAATTAAAATATGTTATTATATCAGTTTATTTTCGATAGAACTGTCCCTTGAAAAGGTAAGTAAATCATGACTGATGAAGTACTGAATATTTTTTTTATAATTACAAAATAGTAAATAAAAAAGACATTAATAAAAAATTATTTTGTTGCCGTAGCAACCATATAAATTATCCGAATGAGTTCCTTTTCAATAGGTTTCTGACTCTTGACTAGGTAGCATACCAAATTTGGAATTCATCAGTGGAGCCGTTTTGCAGATCTATATCTCGCTCGCGTACGTACGGACGTACCCGTGGACGGACGTACTTGAAAGTGAATACAATAACCCTAGAACAAAATTGGCGGAAGGGTATAAACCGCTATTGCATGTTAATTCTAGTGTTCGTTTTCTTTTTATTATTCCCTATACTACATTATTATAGGCTACATTATTCTGTCGATAAGTAATTTTCTGACCAAACTTTTCGTAAAAAAACAATCTCTGTTTTCTTCTCGACAGTCCAACTGGAAAAGGATACATAGAGTAACGAAAGGGTCACTCTTGTCTGATGGTTCAAACTGACCCTGTATCAAGAACTTAAAAAACAAAATACTGATGCGGGCCTCAGTCATGGATTGGCACGAAAATGTATTTCATTCATTCTTCAACTATCTTTCTGGGATATAACACCGGTCCCAAGTTTGGTGTTTATATCCTGCAACTAGCCCCGAATGAGCCTCTTATATCTGCTTTCATTCCTGTGAAATGTATATGTGTGACATACCCGAGATGACTCTTGATTGATAGGCTGAATAAAAAAAATAGAAATTAAAATATGTTATTATATCAGTTTATTTGGTACGTCTTCCATGTAAGAGATCACGAAACGAATAATGGGGCCCCTCCCCCCAACAATACAAAAGGAAACAATTATAAGGGTAGTGAATGGGTCAGAGTTGAGCTTTCTTTTCCCTGTGAGACAGTTTGCAGCGACACTTTGACAAGGTATATTCTGGCGGACGACAGATTGCTGCGATACTTTGAAACTGTTCATGAATGTATGATGGGGCCCCCCCCCCCCCCCCCCCCCCCCCCAAAAAACGTATAAAAGGATATATTCTGCCGGACGACAGATTGCTGCGACAGTTAGGAACTATTTGTCCTGAACGACAGATTGCTGCGACAGTTTGAACCTCTTTCTTTGGCGACAGTTTGCAGCGACACTTTGAAACTTTTTCCCTGAGCGACAGATTGCAGTGACACTTTGACAAGGTGTATTTTCTCAGGCGACAGTTTGCAGCGACACTTTCGGAAGGTATATTCTCTCGGATGACAGATTGCTGCGACAGTTTGAAACCATTTACCGAGCGACAGTTTGCAGCGACACTTTGATCAGCTATATTCTGTGGGACAACAGATTCCTGTGACAGTTTGAAACTGCTTTTCTTGGACGACAGATTGCTGCGACAGTTTGAATCTGTTTTTCCTCAGCGATAGCTTGCAGCGCCACTTTGGCAAGGTATATTATCTCGGACGACAGATTGCTGCGACAGTTTGAAACTGTTTTTCCTGTGCGACAGATTGCAGCGACACATTGAAACCATTTTTCCTGAGCGACAGATTGCAGCGACACTTTGACAAGGTGTATTTCCTCAGGCGACAGTTTGCAGCGACACTTTTGGAAGGTATATTCTCTCGGATGACAGATTGCTGCGACAGTTTGAAACCATTTTTTCCCGAGCGACAGTTTGCAGCGACACTTTGACCAGCTATATTCTGTGGGACGACAGATTGCTGCGACAGTTTGAAACCGTTTTTCTTGAACGACAGATTGCTGCGACAGTTTGAGACAAAGCGGTTGACCTGTCTATTTCATTCGGGGAAGAACTGGTGGGGTCATGTCTTTCAACCTCGACTGTGAAGTCAAAACAAACACGGCTATCAACATCAGAGATCAAAACAATCCAACAGGATGCAATATATGACATCTGCTATTCTCTCAGATGTGGGCGAGTGTCAAAGCAGTGTTAGGGAGGAATGTATGTGAGGTCGAGTGACAAAGCGGTGTTAGGGAGGAATGTATGTGAAGTCGAGTGTCAAAGCGGCGTTAGGGAGGAATGTATGTGAGGTCGTGTCAAAGCGGTGTTAGGGAGGAATGTGCGTGAATTTGAGTGTCGAAGCGGTGTTAGGGAGGAATGTATGTGAAGTCGAGTGTCAAAGCAGTGTTAGGGAGGAAGGTATGTGAAGTCGAGTGTCAAAGCGGTTAGGGAGAAGTGTACGTGAAGTCGAATGTCAAATGTATGTTTAGTTCAATGTCAAAGTGGTGTTAGGGAGGATTGTATGTTAAGTCGAGTGTTAGGCAGGAATGTATGTGAAGTAGAGTGTCAAACGGTGTTAGGGAGGAATGTACATGGAGTCGAGAAGTTGAGTGTCAAAGCAGTGTTAGGGAGGAATGTACATGAAGTCGTGTCAAAGCGGTGTTAGGGAGGAATGTATGTGAAATCGACTGTCAAAGCGGTCTTAGGGAGGAATGTATGTGAGGTCGAGTGTCAAAGCAGTGTTACGGAAGAATGTATGTGAAGTCGAGTGTCAAAGCGGTGTTAGGGAGGAATGTACGTGAGGTCGTGTGTCAAAGCGGTGTTAGGGAGGAATGTATGTGAAGACGAGTGTCAAAGCGGTGTTGGGGAGGAATGTATGTGAGGTTGAGTGTCAAAGCGGTGTTAGGGAGGAATGTGTGTGACGTCGAGTGTCAAAGCGGTGTTAGGGAGGAATGTACATGAAGTAGAGTGTCAAAGCGGTGTTAGGGAGGAATGTATGTCGGGTCGAGTGTCAAAGCGGCATTAGGACTTAGGGTTAGGTATGGTTCATAACTATCAGGTTTAGGGTCATTTCAGCTATAGAAGTCATATAATTTCTCCACCAAAGCGTAACTAGGGTAATGTCGAAGCTGGGTGTTCTGCATGAGTGTGCTTCAAGTTGACTTTCAAAGCACTCTTACGAAGGAATGTATCTGAAGTGCAGTGTCAAAGCGGTGTTAGGGAGGAATGTACATGGAGTCGAGTGTCAAAGCGGTGTTAGGGAGGAATGTATGTCAAGTTGAGTGTCAAAGCGGTGTTAGGGAGGAATGTACATGAAGTCGAGTGTCAAAGCGGTGTTAGGGAGGAATGTATGTGAGGTCGACTGTCAAAGCGGTGTTAGGGAGGAATGTATGTGAGGTCGAGTGTCAAAGCATTGTTAGGGAGGAATGTATGTGAAGTCGAGTGTCAAAGCATTGTTAGGGAGGAATGTATGTGAGGTCGAGTGTCAAAGCATTGTTAGGGAGGAATGTATGTGAAGTCGAGTGTCAAAGCGGTGTTAGGGAGGAATGTACGTGAGGTCGAGTGTTAAAGCGGTGTTAGGGAGGAATGTACTTGAAGTCAAGTGTCAAAGCGGTTAGGGAGGAATGTACGTGAGGTCGTGTGTCAAAGCGGTGTTAGGGAGGAATGTACATGGAGTCGAGAAGTTGAGTGTCAAAGCAGTGTTAGGGAGGAATGTACATGAAGTCGAGTGTCAAAACGGTGTTAGGGAGGAATGTATGGGAGGTCGACTGTCAAAGCGGTGTTAGGGAGGAATGTATGTGAGGTCGAGTGTCAAAGCCGTGTTAGGGAGGAATGTATGTGAAGTCGAGTGTCAAAGCGGTGTTAGGGAGTAGGGAGGAATGTACATGGAGTCGAGTGTCGAAGCGGTGTTAGGGAGGAATGTATGTGAAGTTGAGTGTCAAAGCAGTGTTAGGGAGGAATGTACATGAAGTCGAGTGTCAAAGCGGTGTTAGGGAGGAATGTATGTGAGGTCGACTGTCAAAGCGGTGTTAGGGAGGAATGTATGTGAGGTCGAGTGTCGAAGCCGTGTTAGGGAGGAATGTATGTGAAGTCGAGTGTCAAAGCGGTGTTAGGCAGGAACGTATGTGAAGTCGAGTGTCAAAGCGGTGTTACGGAGGAATGTATGTGAGGTGGAGTGTCAAAGCGGTGTTAGGGAGGAATGTATATGAGATCGAGTGTCAAAGCGGTGTTAGGGACGAATGTACGTGATGTCGAGTGTCAAAGCGGTGTTAGGGAGGAATGTATGTGAGGTCAAGTGTCAAAGCGGGATTAGGACTTAGGGTTAGGTATGCTCCGTAACTATCAGGTTTAGGGTCATTTCAGCTATACAAGTCAGATAATTTCTCCATCAAAGCATAACTAGGCTAATGTCAAAGCTGAGTGTTCGTCATGAGTGTGCTTGAAGTTGACTTTCAAAGCACTGTTCTAGCGGTATTGTTGTTATCAAGTACGTCCGGCCATCCGTACGTACATGTACATAGTGAGATCTCTGCAAAACGGTTTCATCACCGATCAATTCCAAATTTGATATGCTCACTTATCTAGTCAGTGGCCAGAAGGCTATTGAATTTCGACCTGATTGGGCGGAAACCTTGGATCCCATCTTTAACTTTTGGAAAATCGTTAGGTCAGCATTCAGGGATGTAGAAAGGTGCCAGTGTTCACATGTGCAATCCATCTCCAAACAGAACATACCCGGTCAAAGTGTCGCTGCAATCTGGTGCTCGGGAAACACAGTTTCAAACTGTCGCAGCAATCTGTTGCTCAGGAAAAACGGTTTCAAACTGTCGCAGCAATCTGTCGTTTGAGAGAATATACCTTGTCAAAGTGTCGCTGCAATGTCGCTCAGGAAAAATGGTCTCAAACTGTCGCAGCAATCTGTCGTTCAAGAAAAACAGTTTCAAACTGTCGCAGCAATCTGTCGTCCCACAGAATATAGCTGGTCAAAGTGTCGCTGCAAACTGTCGCTCGGGAAAAATGATTTCAAACTGTCGCAGCAATCTGTCATCCGAGAGAATATACCTTCCAAAAGTGTCGCTGCAAACTGTCGCCTGAGGAAATACACCTTGTCAAAGTGTCGCTGCAATCTCTCACTCAGGAAAAATGGTTTTAATGTGTCGCTGCAATCTGTCGCTCGGGAAAAACAGTTTCAAACTGTCGCAGCAATCTGTCGCTCAGGAAAAACGGTTTCAAACTGTCGCAGCAATCTGTCGTTTGAGAGAATATACCTTGTCAAAGTGTCGCTGCAATATGTCGCTCAGGAAAAATGGTCTCAAACTGTCACAGCAATCTGTCGTTCAAGAAAAACAGTTTCAAACTGTCGCAGCAATCTGTCGTCCCACAGAATATAGCTGGTCAAAGTGTCGCTGCAAACTGTCGCTCGGGGAAAAATGGTTTCAAACTGTCGCAGCAATCTGTCATCCGAGAGAATATACCTTCCAAAAGTGTCCCTGCAAACTGTCACCTGAGGAAATACACCTTGTCAAAGTGTCGCTGCAATCTGTCGCTCAGGAAAAATGGTTTCAATGTGTCGCTGCAATCTGTCGCACAGGAAAAACAGTTTCAAACTGTCGCAGCAATCTGTCGTCCGAGATAATATACCTTGCCAAAGTGGCGCTGCAAGCTATCGCTGAGGAAACACAGATTCAAACTGTCGCAGCAATCTGTCGTCCCACAGAATATACCCGGTCAAAGTGTCGCTGCAATCTGGCGCTCGGGAAAAACAGTTTCAAACTGTCGCAGCAATCTGTCGCTCAGGAAAAACAGTTTCAAACTGTCGCAGCAATCTGTCGTTTGAGAGAATATACCTTGTCAAAGTGTCGCTGCAATATGTCGCTCAGGAAAAATGGTCTCAAACTGTCGCAGCAATCTGTCGTTCAAGAAAAACAGTTTCAAACTGTCGCAGCAATCTGTCATCCCACAGAATATAGCTGGTCAAAGTGTGGCTGCAAACTGTCGCTCGGGAAAAATGGTTTCAAACTGTCGCAGCAATCTGTCATCCGAGAGAATATACCTTCCAAAAGTGTCGCTGCAAACTGTCGCCTGAGGCAATACACCTTGTCAAAGTGTCGCTGCAATCTGTCGCTCAGGAAAAATGGTTTCAATGTGTCGCTGCAATCTGTCGCACAGGAAAAACAGTTTCAAACTGTCGCAGCAATCTGTCGTCCGAGATAATATACCTTGCCAAAGTGCCGCTGCAAGCTATCGCTGAGGAAAAACAGATTCAAACTGTCGCAGCAATCTGTCGTCCCACAGAATATACCCGGTCAAAGTGTCGCTGCAATCTGTCGCTCAGGAAAAATGGTATTAATGTGTCCCTGCAAACTGTCGCAAAGGAAAAACAGTTTCAAACTGTCGCAGCAATCTGTCGTCCCACAGAATATAGCATGTCCATTCACATTTCTCCATTTCCCTATCAATAGTTTTCATTCATAGGAAGTGTTACGAGAAAATCGGTCAGGTTTGACAAGTGTAGAAAGGTGCCAGTGTTGGCATGTCCAATGCATCTCCAAACAGGAGATACTCGGTCAAAGTGTCGCTGCAAACTGTCGCTCAGGGAAAACAGTTTTAAACTGTCGCAGCAAACTGTTGTTTGAGAGAATACACATTGTCAAATTGTCACTGCAATTTGTCCCTCAGGTAAAATGGTTTCAAACTGTCGCAGCAATCTGTCGTCCGAGAGAATATACCCTCTCAAAGTGTCGCTGCAATCTGTCGCTCAGGAAAAATGATTTCAAACTATCGCAGCAATCTGTCGTTCCAGGGATAACAGTCTAAAACTGGTTATACTTCTGTATCTTAACTTCCATGTTTTCAGGTTTGCTCAAAGTCTTGCTGTTTTTGGCAGAAATTAAAATTTCAAACTGTCGCTCTAAACTGTCGTCCTTGGAAACGGTCTCGCACTGCCTTCACTACTACATCCCGCATTTCGTGATCCCTTACATGGAAGACCCACCGTTTATTTTCGATAGAACTGTCCCTTGAAAAGGTAAGTAAATCATGACTGATGAAGTACTGAATATTTTTTTTATAATTACAAAATAGTAAATAAAAAAGACATTAATAAAAAATTATTTTGTTGCCGTAGCAACCATATAAATTATCCGAATGAGTTCCTTTTCAATAGGTTTCTGACTCTTGACTAGGTAGCATACCAAATTTGGAATTCATCAGTGGAGCCGTTTTGCAGATCTATATCTCGCTCGCGTACGTACGGACGTACCCGTGGACGGACGTACTTGAAAGTGAATACAATAACCCTAGAACAAAATTGGCGGAAGGGTATAAACCGCTATTGCATGTTAATTCTAGTGTTCGTTTTCTTTTTATTATTCCCTATACTACATTATTATAGGCTACATTATTCTGTCGATAAGTAATTTTCTGACCAAACTTTTCGTAAAAAAACAATCTCTGTTTTCTTCTCGACAGTCCAACTGGAAAAGGATACATAGAGTAACGAAAGGGTCACTCTTGTCTGATGGTTCAAACTGACCCTGTATCAAGAACTTAAAAAACAAAATACTGATGCGGGCCTCAGTCATGGATTGGCACGAAAATGTATTTCATTCATTCTTCAACTATCTTTCTGGGATATAACACCGGTCCCAAGTTTGGTGTTTATATCCTGCAACTAGCCCCGAATGAGCCTCTTATATCTGTGTCAACTGAGATGCAGTGCGCAGGGGAATCCCATGATGACGTATTTAATATGTTCAAGGTCGAATGACAGTACAATGACACTACCACGTGAATACATAGTGAGGGAGAAGTGTCAGTATTTATGTGAGAGCATTTTGGTCGTGGATATGGCGATACTATCATTTCAATGCTAAGCGTTCATATGGCTTTGTTACCAAAAATAAGAGAGTCATCTTGATAGATTTACCCAGCAAGAACACATGTCTTTGTTTTTTGGGGGTGAATCTCACAGGTAACAAAAATCCAGGTTCCCTTGACGCTGTACCTCATAACAATAAAAACAATCCACGGGAGATTTATTTACAGCACTATTATGCACTATATTTGGCGACCAATATCACATACTAAAATGCTGAAGTAAATTCGTGCCTGAGCCGTACCAATACCACTTCTATATCGTTGTTGTTTTTGTTGTTGTTGTTGTTAACAATCTTGACAAAGTTGTAATAGCTAAAATTTGATCTTAAACTTACCAATTTTCTAACTTTGTCAAATTTTGATGCACAAGAAAGAGTTTCTTTCAAATAAATATTTCGCAAAAGCGGATACGTCCGAATATACCCAGTACGTTCCTGATTCAGGTTGATTTCAAATATGTTGCAACAACAACAAATCTTTGGAGAGACCACACCTTCATGTTTACGCTTTCCACGGCTTTGTCTTACAAGTTAAATGATTGTTAGTTATGAATGAAAGACAGGAATACTAAAATTCTAGCTTACCGGGGCAATACAAATTACAAAGTTCCAGCCTTTCCGGTCTTTCCCTCACTCTGCCACATACCGTAGAACATCGTGAACACTGATTCACTGCTCCATCGAAGAATTCGACTACATCTTTACACTTTGCATGTGAATGAGAAACACATGTCAATAATATATATACTAATATCGATAGTACAAATAAGAAATCTCCAACCGCCATTATTGATCAATTAAAGCCTTCAGCACTACCGGTGTTTTGGCCTGTGGGATTCACCGAAGCCTCGATTTGAAATCGGGTTCTGTTGGGAGTTTCATCTCTCATACAAGGAAAGGTGACGAATGGTTGGTTGGTTTACGAATACCACCGTATCTGAATCAGTAAGCCTATTGTGTGACCTCCTTACAAAGGCGGTAACACCTAAATGTTTAAATGATATACGGCTTTACAGTTTCTGAATTAAGAAAATTGTAGTATTTTGAGTCAGCAATGTAGGTTTAGACACCGGTATGCTGTTTTCTGACGTATATTTCTACATGTATCGGCACATATTGAATAGGGTCTAACAACTTGATCTATACATGTGCTGGAATCAAGAAGAGGATAAATGACAAAATCAGATTTGTGATCCTCTATCTAATCTACTAACCACGTCCGCTACCATGATCTCTCATCTTCATCCATCGGCCTTACTTCCTCCATTCAATTCTTACATTGTCCCGTGTGCTTGGATCACTTTGATACAATGCATTTTTCTCCACCCAATTCGGACTAGATCCTTCGCCGTCACCTCTAATCAGTCGGCAGGATCCTGCTAGCCCATGGACTGTTTGAGGTAAAAAGGATGAATGCATCAATGAGAGTCTGTAGAGATTACAGACAACTTAACTACAGAACGATGATAGACAAGTCCTCCTTCGTTAACACTGCGGACTCACGAATACTGCAGTCCAATGCCCCATCTGGCTTGTTATATTCACTGAATTGCCTCACACTATCATAAAACGAAGTATGATATGGTGAGATCAGATACCGTTTCCATTATGATTTATCATCCATCACTTCATTTCATTTAGCAGGACCATTTTTCACGAATCACGACAAAAAAATATCTAAGCTAGTTAATCGAAGCACACAAAACTATTACCTTTTAAAGAAGCAGGGGAGATATTTCATAGAGCAATTTCATCAAATAAGAATTATTTCTTAAAGGATTATATTCGTTTTAGCCACTACAGACAGGGAATCATTCACTTCTCAAATCGAATATATTCAAATAAAGCCTGCTAATCTTGCAAATTATTTAAGCGCTCCTCGGTAGCGACAGTAAATATGTTTTGTTTATAATCATGCAATCGAGAAAGCTGAACTGAACTTAAACGGTACAGTTCAACTCCAAAGATGTGTCGAATTTTCTCATTTCTCGTTGTACGAAAAATAGTTCAATTTTCGAATATCATCCACTCGAACCTGACTATCATATGGCGCACCCAATAGATTATCTGTGTTAATACGAAACTGGAAACTTATCTACCCTACTCGCGTACTCCACATCTATTGTCAATACATATCGTGGGCATTATTATTTTTCACGTTGTTTCAATTTGGTGAAGTTGTATTTTGTAAAATTCAGCTGTACATAACATGGAGAATGATTATTAGTATTATAACCTATATCTTACACAGGAAAAATAAATGTATCCCAAAGCAGAGTTACAGAGCTTCAATCAAGAGAGGTAACTCTTGATGACGTGAGAAGAATATTGAGAATATTGCACCATTCGCTCAAGCTATCCCATTTCATTATAAGCAGAATCTTCTTCACACAAGGCGTATCCTGCCTCAAGCTTCAGGATTGGATTCCTCGTTTAACTCGGACTGGTTTTGCCTAGGAAAGAAGCAAGTGCGGATATACTCCTCATAAAAATAAGTGATTACAGTAAAACTGCCTTTGTGTATATATATATATAGTCGTGCAATATATGAATAACACATATATAAAGATAACTAGTTGTACAAGGAGTAAACTAGCGCTAATCCGCATCCAATTCAAAAGTATATCTATAATGTAATATCTGCTCAGATCAACCCTACCTGGCCTGTGGAAGGGGGGGGGATAAAATGTCCCCCCCCCCAATACCCCTACCAAACTTTTTGCGCCATCTCCGAAACGACAAGAAATGGAGAGCTGAAACTCCGTGACTTTATATTTTATCAAAATTCTTCTTTTCCGCAATGAAAAGTGGAAAAAACCTATTTTATTTCACATCACATTCATATTTCTAATTTATCATGCAGTTTTTGAGGAGAAATTGCATCAAGAAAAAATTCAGAAAATCTGATAAAAAAATGCCGCTTTCAAAAATGCCGTTACTGTGACGTCAACGAAGCGGTCATATTGGATTTACATTACATTTACATTTTCTGGTAGAGCTTGACCCAAGAGTATGGTGTGGTAAGTTTCAGCCCCCTAGCCCAAGGGGTAAGAAAATAATTAATTGTGTGTACCCTGATCCCTCAACTATTATTATACTATATAGACTACAGACTGTCAATTATAAGTATGACTTTGCATTAGATTTTCGTGTTTGTTCTTTCAACGGGCGAGGAGAATACCTTTATGAATATAACTGTACTTGGATTTTACATATATATATCAAGTATCGAGAAAGGCTGAACTGGATTTCTTTTTTCCAAATGTGGCCTGGTCATATTTTGGAGTATGTATATATTTCCTGAGTACCTATGGTACTAATCCCCATTTCTTTTTCTTTTGTCAAGCTCAACTGTATTATTGTGAAACTGAATGATTGGTAATGGTCTAGGGGAGATAACTAAGTGTTGCAATTGATCGCCTTGTGGGGGCGTGACCCATCGTTAGGGATCGGGATATTGTGAATTGTTATACCCCATTCGCCACCGCATTGTTGATCGTGCAATGTTGCTCGATCAACTGTACTGAGCGTTTGTTGTCATATTTCGCAGGTGGGTGTAATTCTACCAATCTAAATGTCGTAACTTGTAATCTAACATTCTGAAGATCTGAATTAAGTCGTTATTATATGACGACAATGCATGAATTAGTCAGAAATAAGTCTTTTTGGCTCCCCTCAGCATAACCACGGGCGCCATTGCAGTAATGGTATGGGGTTGTTGTTAGACGATCATGTTGAAACGAAGTCTGTTCTATGCACAGCTTTCTGAGGTTTTTAGTTGAAGTCTTTAATGACATCCGAAAGCCTAAATAATTATTGGTAATACAAAAAATTATTCGTTTGACTGATTACTAAGAAATCACACAAAGTTGAACATGTTCTAGTTTGGTGAAATAATCCAGAATTGTCTCCCTTGTTCTATATAATGGACTTTGTAAACTTAACATTGGAATTGCTGAATTCTGCCATGTAGACTATCAAGTGAATATTATTTTTATTTCATTTATAAGTAAATGCATTTTAAGTAGAGCGTAACTTGGTAAGACAAAATATCTGTCTTCTTTGAAATAGTGATGCTTATTTTTATTTTTGATATTGTGAATTGTTATACCCGATTCTCCACCGCATTGTTGATCGTGCAATGTTGCTCGCTCAACTGTACTGAGCATTTGTTGTCATATTTCGCAGCTAACCAAACCTTGCCTGTGGGAACCAGCCAGGGAATGTAGAGCATGCGAACTCGGGACTAGAGAGAGACGTATTATTATTTGCTGAGTTATTGAGCTACCCAGTAAACTACATTGTGCTGAACTATACTGTAAACTACATTATGTTGAACTACCTGGTAACCTACGTTTAATTGAACTGCCCGGTAAACTATGTTTTGTTGAACCACCCGGTAAACCACGTTGTGTTGAACTATCCTGTAAACTATGTTGTGTTGAACCACCCGGTAAACTACGTTGTGTTGAACTACCCGGTAACCTATGGTTAATTGAACTGCCCGGTAACCTATGTTGTGTTGAACTAACTGGTAAACCACATTGTGCTGAACTATATGGTAACCTATGTTGTGTTGAAAAACCGGTAAACCACGTTGTGTTGAACTACCCGGTCAACTACATTGTGTTGAACTATACTGTAAACTACGCTGTGTTGAACTACCCGGTAACCTACGGTTAATTGAACTGCCCGGTAACCTATGTTTAATTGAACTGCCCGGTAACCTATGTTGTGTTGAACCACCCGGTAAACCATGTTGTGTTGAACTATCCTGTAAACTATGTTGTATTGAACTACCCGGTAAACCACATTGTGCTGAACTACCCGTTATCCGATAAGCGACATTGGGTTTGAATATCCAGTGGACTGGTACTGTGTGTTGAAATACATGGAATGGTATTGCGTCGAAATAACCAATACAAGACCTTACTCTCCTTGTAACTGAACTGTCTGTGTTTTCGTCTCTATTATATCGGACAGTGAATTGCCCGATATCCCGGGTTACACAAAGAAAAAACTATCTATATCATGTCATGCCCCGAAAAAACTACTCTGCTTATCGAAAAATACGTGCACAAAATGTTTGACAAAAAGACAAACTAATGTCCTGACCCCGTGCCAGAAAATGAATCTCACTAACCTTGATTTGTCTGTTGAAATTGTCACTTTATTATTATGTATTTTACTGTCTTGTTATTAATGTTGGGAGTTGTCTCCCCTTGGTCAATATAACTCTACTCTACTCTACTCTACTTACCGCGTATAGATGACCGAGATGGTTACAGGTTGTACTTTGACTGCGAATAAATATCGTATCGTATCGGATTGGGTTAACGATTTGATTGTGCTCGCAAGCTCACAACATTTGGAAAACTTTGTAGCCAATACATAAAATAACGGATATAAGATAACTTGCTCCATTTGAACTTTGCTCCCCGTATGCAGACCTAGAACTATCGTACTCAATCTTAATCAATTTATATCGTATGAATGCTCCCCAATCAGATATGTCGTGGTAACATTTTTCTTCAACTGGAAATGGTGTCGACCCAGCATCAACTTCCCACAAATGCCAACATATATCAAAGACCAAAAGGTCTGTACAGGGGGCGGGCATCGGGGACGAAACGTCCACCAGCAGAATCTCGCCATATACAGGTAAAAATTACAACACATATAAGGGAAGTGGGAAGAGGTGCCGACATACTGACTGTGTCACATGACTTCACAGAATAGTCTTCTGGTTAAACTATTCTAAAATTCACAGGTACGTGAACAGACAGGCTCTTTCTTGTTCTCTGAATAATATGCAAAATACCCATTGTACCCATCAACCCAATAGTATACACTACTTACATGTTGCTCAGGACGCATGGACTGCTGAACGGGCTAGAGCAAGACTCGACTTCGAAAAACAGCAATCTACTACTGTAGACAAGAGACATCAACTTCGAGACTCCAGTTCTTAAATGAAACCTCAAGTGAGAAGGACATCTGAGAAGAAAACGCAGCCGAGGAAGAAAACGTTTTAAAATTAGAAAAGACTAAAACATCTACCAAGACGACCCTGGTTAAGAGAACATTTATCAAGAAGGCTTCTGTTAAAACGACCCTAGTTAATGAAGAAACTTACCGAGAGGAAACCTATCAAGAAAAAATCGATTAAGCGGAATATATTTCAATAATTGAATTTTTTCATGTCGACGAGTCATGAGGATATTATTCAACAAAACAAACGTTCTTTATTCTCCCTTCCACCTACACAAACAGCTATTGAACGTGAATATTACGTTCAATACAAACCCCTAGCTCAAACAACATATGGGGAATCAGTGGAATTTTGTATGCATATCGAATTACGTACGAGCCAGCACACAAAATACAAAATCTCCGTTCTATTACAAAAGATGAAAACGTCAGGCCTATTATTCTTTTTCTTCATACCATGTGGTCTCAGATCGATCTCCGATACCGGATGCGGGAGGGGGGAGGAGAAATTGATTACTACATCTAAAATAATCATATCTACAAACAATTCGCTAATTTATACGCGATGCCAAAGAGACGCAGTTCGAGACTCGCGGTAATAGTAAAGGAGCGAGAAGAGATATAGAGTTACATTCGGTATCATGATTTGTCCCATGCATGATTCGTTCCCAAAAGGGGAGGGGATGTCATACCGTTGAGCTCGAGGGAAAATTTATGCATGACGCCTTTCATCAATTACATTTCTTGTCTGGATAATGGCGATGTCAACATACGAATATACAAATCGCCAGCATCATTCACTCGCATGTCCACAAAAGATAGAAAGATTTACTCAAATTCATAAAGAAAGCTTGTACACGTGGATTAATTCTAGGACATTTGAAAGATTCGGAAGAGACGAATGCAAAACACCCATTCCTGAGAACAGAAGCAAACATGACGACTACCAGCAGTGAACGACTCAGCTATGTACCTATTTCAAAACAATAGTACAGTTCGTATAATTATCGGATTTGTCTTCGAAGAAGCAACATCTCAGAACTTTACTGTCGTTTTCACTATTCTCCATTGAGTTGATGTAAATGGAGTAAGCGTACCACATCTCAATGTATTCTCGCCTATTTGAGGGTATTTGATAACTTCGGTCAACTAGCGGAGAGCACTTGAAATGAGCTTGAACTGGAACAATTTGTGAATGATATGCGTTGTATGGTTTCACAATAGATACTTTTAATAATCATTATTATGAATTTGAAAAAGGAGAGCGGTGTTCGTAACGTTTAGAGGTTAATTTTAATAATCCACGACCTGAAGTGGTGAGTTGTGTAGGATAATCTGAGTAGACTACACAACTCACTGTTTGAAGAAGATAGATTCAGAAACATGATCTTAAAAGCAGTGGGAATTCAGTTGGACTGACCTGTATCATAACTTCGGGTTTTTCACCTTAACCACGCCGTACAAGGGATACTTTACCCTACATCATTCACACCAATCCATATTCCTATACTATAAACACAGTCCCAATAAATCAATATGGCAAAGATCGGGCAGCTACGTTGCTTAAGAATAATGGAATCGCTTTCTTGTTCGATAGTTTTGGAAGACACCGTATACTAGGAGAAGAGGTTTGGAGATTGTTTGTTAAATTATGAAGCTACTTTTCTATAATGATTAAGAATTAGGATCTCGACTCGCTGATCTCGCACGTGGAGGAAGGCGTCAGAGACCAGACTGGGGAAAACACGCACTACACTTTAGCGCACATGACGTCGAATTAGTACCCTCGTACCACACTAGATCCGGTTCTGTGTTAAAAGTCATTTTGGATCAAAATTCAAAGCTCGACCATAATACCGATGATGCGATGATGTTAACAGCGATGATGTGCTAACTTGAACTTTTACATGCCGACTGGTAACCTCTTTTCAGCAATGTCTGAGACGTTGTTGGGTCACTGGAGAGAAACTTTGGTCCTCGATTTATACCCCCAAAGCAAAGACATCTTACCAAGGAACACTAAATGCCTCAATGTGGCGGCGGCAAACCATTTTTAATTCAATCAGATATAAGCACCGTCACTTCCTTCAGGAAAAATCGGCTTTCATTCGGTTCGAGGATTTGGCATAGATTAAATATAGCTCTTCGAAAATGGTATACTGTCAATTAAAATTCCAAGGCTGATTGTCGCCCAAAACTTAAGAATCAGAAAAACCGTCGAAAAAAATGTTCAAGAAGCAATCGGATTCACCAAATTTCATTGTTCTTTCCTTGGTAGATAATCCATTGTTCCCTCAGGTTCATTGTGACGTCCTTGCAGGTGTACCAAGCGGTTACAGAAGACATGAGCTATTCTTCCCTATTCTCTTCCATTTTTCCTCTGATGATCAATAAAATAAGTGTGCTTTAAACCTTTTAGGATCATCCGACGCTGAAGGCGAACGTATTGAGCAATACTTGATATACCAGAGGGTATTTAACAAGCGAAGGTTTTGAAATTAACAATCTCTGTAAAATTGAGCCAGAAGAGTGCCAGTTGGGGATTATATAAGTTATAAATTGGAACAACCGATCTCCATTGAGTTAGAGGAAATATCTGTAATAGGATGGCTTAACATTCTTTTCACTCCTTCACATTTCAAAAATTATCTGCAGCTCCAAATCGACCAGTTTAGGTCTGTGTTGAAAGGAACATCATATTGTTGTTACGTAAATGTTCTTGAAGACTTCCTCTATGGCCTGACTCTTTATAAGCCAATGTACAATAGAAGGCTCCAGACGATATATCGTTGGTAATCCTTTGTCGAACCAACATAATTTATATCAGCTGTACGTGAAAGAAAGAAACTCAGTGTATGCGGAGAAGGAGTGAGTAGTAGAGTTTGACGTCGTTTACAACCTTGTTTCAGTCATGTCACGACGGTGCCTACATGTGCAAGAACAGAACGTAGTTCACTTGAAAGTGAGGATTATTCAAATTATGGGTTACAAAAGATTGTTCTTTGAATGTTATGGGCTCTTTGGTGCTATTGTTTTAAGCGGAATTCATATATGTAAATAGGTTGGACAGTTATAACGATCAAATGGTGAAATGTGATGAGTCCATGTCCTCTGATGAGCCTCGTATTGATCATCCAGTCCTAATGTTATAATGACTTAGCCTACTTTTCCGTCAAATTTTTTGTCCAACCGAAAAACGAAATTACCAACTTTAAAAATATAAAAAAAAAACTAACTCTATGTCACGCCAATGTCATGTTTGCTAAACCCACCAATGTTGTGTACTGTATACATATGTAAATATAAACAGCTTTTCTAAAATGCAGAGAAGGTATAGGGCCATTCATAATATTTGTGTTTCCTGTAACACACTTGGGAAATTGAAAGTTGGTAGATAGGTAGAGTTTTTCCCCCTCCTCTGTAGTTGGAGAAGATGACTTACTCACCACAAATAATATAGTATCTACGTACTAGCCTAAAGTACCATAAATCTGTTGGATGGCACCTTCCAATACAATGTGCAGCAGACGACCTGAAGTAGCACCATATAAGAAAAGAATCTCCCATTATAGCACATTGCTGGCTAAAACTGGAATATTAAATGCGACCAGAAAAAAATACAAACAGCAATTCTTTTTTTACACGGCGATAAAGTATCATTCCGTCATCTGTCAGTTCTCTTTGATGCAAGTTTAAGCATATTAAGTTCTGGTTTACTGTTAAAGGCGCAACCACAGTATATACTTCAGTCCTCTAATATTGTTAATGTTCGTGAAAGTATTAAACGAGAGATCCTGAAGGATCTTGTCGCCCACTATTGTCCGATAATTGTAAGCTAATGACAAGAGGATCTTGTTGTTCATCGTTACTAAGAGCAAACGATTGATTTGTAATTTTGTTTGCAGAATTTCGAATCTGAGCGAAAAAGATCGAAAAAGGGACACTGGAAAACACCAAGATATTGTCTTTCTAAGTTTCAGGAGTTTCAAGATTTCTAGAAGCTGTACTTGATGTCGGTTGTTATAGTACAAGTGAAATGAGCAAAGTTAGTCTGAAACTGAATGTCTGGAGGATCCTTCGTCTTCGTTTTGTAGTATTTTTTTTTTTTTTTTGCATGTGTGATCATTGGGTACTGGAAGCGAAGAAATCTTTATGAAACATACTTAACATTTTATAATTAGGAACGAATGCTAATTCAGTTCTGTTTACTGGGCTAGTTTGATATATCTCTTTTACGATACCATGCTC
>JAVTVY010010253.1:0-47899 GCA_036873755.1 Hanleya hanleyi | reverse complement strand
TTTTGGTACAAGTATCGTGTATGCCAAGTTTCAAAACATTCGGTTCAGTCGTTACTTTTTGCAAATCAAAAAGGCTTTCAAATATTTGGAAATCCAAACAAATTTCGAGGATTTAGTCATAGCGCGAAAATCTGCGCTCTTAATTTGCCGATCAAAATGGAAAATTTATATTTCCTTCAAAGTTATTTTTCAATAAATTTAGTATCAGGTCTATCACTTCGATCTGTGAAACTACGGAATGGGATTAAGGGCTGTCCAAGAGGCATAATGACACTTTTTCACTATTACAGTCTTGATATTCGATTAAAATAATTAATTAGGTTTCTGCATTTACGTTCGTTATGATCTGCGAACTAAATTCCTTGCCACTATTTTCCACGCAGCAAGTCAATACCAAGACATGGTTTGCTTCTTCTATATAAATGATTAACTATTTCATTCTTAGGAAATATCATCTCATCTGACATGTTCGGCCAAGCCTTTTCGAAGGTTGCTAATTTTATTAATTTCTTTTCTTTAAAATCAAATTCTGCAAACAAGAAACATTTCTAGACAGTATCTATGGATATCTTCCTATACTCAATTCGCGAATATGTTTGTCACTAAGTCATTCCGAAGGTGATTCATGTGCGAAGTTTCGGGGCTAGTTCACTAAACAAGGTCTGTGTGTAAGAGAATGATGTCGAATTCTCGTTATTATCTATTGATACATCAAATTGTTGCATTCGCGAAAATGACTGCCAAGTTAAAGTCAATGCGAAAGGTATCTAAGTATCAAAATCAAACTCAAAAACCCCTCCAGGAAAACAAAGGCCCTAGCTTTTGGCCACGAGGTCAACTAGATCGTTTTTATGGCCAGTATCTGCTATATATGACGTAATTCCATTCGTAAAACTGATTGATAAAGTAACGTATAGAATTTTGTATAGAACCAGTAAATTCTAGCAGAAATGGGCCCTGACTTGAGAGAATGATGTCAAATGCAATATGTTTCTGCGCATTGTCTGCTGATACCCATAAGTATTGAATTTACGGAAGTGATTAATGCTATTCTAAAGAGATTCTGAGTGCGGAAGAGGACGGGAACATCAATACCAGCGAATCAAGGCCCAGGCTTGCGAGAATGAGGATAGAGAGGCTGTGTTCCGAAAGAGAATCATTCAAAATAGCTATTTGCCAAATGTCATGCTTGTAACCGAAAGTGCACAATATAACTGCACGACTGCGAGGTATTGTTCGCGCACAGGGGTGTCCAACTCATTAAATACTACATAGTCGGTTCTGTCTCTTCCAAGTGGGCTACCATTTGAAATTGTCCGGTAATGAGTGAGTCAATCTGAATCCTTTCGTCGGCAAAATAAGCATTCAAGATTCAAGATTTTATTGTACAAACACCAGTCAAAGGCAGAGTACAAAATTTTAAGAGGAATACAACAAGAGAAACAATTGAACAGTGACATGAATATTAATATTTACATATATGCTATATCTGAGAGATATGTTATATCTGAGTGTTACCGTTGATATTAGAACCTTGATTTTTGGCATGAAGGTGCATTAGGGGACTGTTACCAGCATGTTTCGAGCTGACCTACTTTTGATGAAAATTTCTGGTGATTTTTAATTAAAATCACTGGTGAAACTAACTTGAGCCGTGCCCATCTTAATACAGGCAGGATTTCAACTGGGGGTCCAAGAGTTCAGCGTGCGTCGGAGTCCTAATGCATACCCTACTTCTTATGTCCTGTGACGTTATTCACACCGGGCATGAAGGTACATTAGGGGACTGTTGCCAGCATGTTTCGAGCTGACCTACTTTTGATGAAAATTTCTGTTGATTTTTGATTAAAATCACTGGTGATTCTAACTTGGGCCGTGCCCATCTTAATATTGGCAGGATTTCAACTGGGGGTCCAAGAGTTCAGTGCGTGTCGAAGTCCTAATGCCTACCCTACTTCGTAGGTCCTTTGACGTTATTCACACTATTCTCATGTATAATAAATCCAATCCGGAAATTAACGAAGCAATAATTCATTCCACCGAATATAGTTGCAAATGAATTCAAACGCGCTTGAATACAGTGTTGTCATGTGAGATTGGAGGTTGAAAAGAAAAGTGTGGCAGAGATCACACTCTCTTAGCGCATGCGCATTTCAAAAAGTCACAAGAAGAAGAACAACAAGAACAACAACAACAACAACAACGCGAGCCTCCCGTAGACCTGCGTGCCGCAGGTAAAAAGAGCCAGTCCCAATGTGTATTCCATGCCACGAAGATCTCACAGTGAAACATATTCTTACAAACTGTATAGGTTTTACGATTGTAAGATATTCTTTTTGTCGAGCGACTACTTCGGAAAATCTTTTTCGTCAGGTGAGGGAGGACTGTGTTTTACGTTATTTGAGAGAAATCGGGTTGTTGCATAAGTTTTTTAATGCGTTTTTGTTTTAATGTGTTGGATTGCTAAGTTATTAAGTTGAATACTTAGAATTTTGTTTGATCGTCACAAAAATATTGCTGAACGCGACGTTAAATCTTAATTCTCTCTCTCTCTCTCTCTCTTTTTTTGAAGTCAGATGTTTATAGGCTATCCGAAATTTTTTTCTTTTAAGGTATGCCCTCATGTCCTTTCCTTCTCGTATTTGTCTTTCAGCTTCTTCTCTACATAAACTGGGCCTTCATCTAATTATACCGAGATCCCACGAAGGTAGCGTATTGCCCCAAAACGCAGTCCGTTCATTGATTGATATTTTAAACGGACAGTTCCATTAATCACTGTACAGCCTAGCCCGAAAACATCGGCTAAGGAGTCTATTATTTTGGTTGTTGTTGCTGAATCTGACTGCCACGCCCCCTTACCCTATATTTACCTATCACAGCCAGAGTTTCTGAGTTACTTAGTTTACAGCCCTAATCTGTCTACAGGGCCTGATACGGAGATAGGAGTAAACAGAATTATGGCGGATGGCTCATAAGTTGACCTGTGTTCGGCTCCCGAACAAGTAGAATACATCTGTGTTGGTGAAATGATCAAAGCTTAATGAACCTTTCAATTGAAATGATATATATTTAATATTTAAATTATTTCTGCTGTCCCTGGTGTTCTAGCTCAGTAGGTCAGCATGACGTCATAAGTAGGTCGAGGAATCCCCTATATATAGAAGGAACATTCGAAAAGGATGTTATAGGTCATTGTCTATTGATAGAACCTATAGATGCGGTGTTCAACGTTTGCTCACCGGATCGTGACAATAGCCCCAGGGGTTGCGGTGCTCAAGGTTATCTATTCACCGAGCCGTGTCCGTAGCCCGAGGGGTGTTTGTGGTGTTCATCTGCACAGCGGACCGTATCTTTAGCCCGAGGAGTCACCACGCGGGAGGTCCGCGATCCATCGCGCCTACCTGTTGACCCGAATCGCGGCGTTCGTACCGGTCGACCCAGAAATCCGGCGTTCGGTCGACCTACTTCGGTCGACGTTCGGTCGGCCCACTGAGGAGTTTTAGGTCGGCTATATCGAAGAAAGGTAAAATATAGAACCGGAGGACACTGCGAAGTCCTGGATAGAGATAGATCGACTAAATATGGGACGTTGTAGCCCGAGGACAGCTGCGGAGCTGTGGTGGCTTTTGACCGTTATTCATAAATCATACTCCCTCTCGCACGAATGAGTCTATTACCCTTACTAAGGTAGGATGGCTATCCCCCCCCCACCCCCCTCCCCCCGAAAACTTCATTAAGATATACTCGTTAAATAGATAGAATCTGTAATTGTACGCGTAAAGCCTGGAAATTTTGCTCCCGATCAAAAAGAGAGTTTTCGATTTTTTTTCTCGAAATTCATCAACATCACCATACATGTATCTCTGGAACGGGAAGGACTACTGAGATGAAACTTACGTCGTTGAATACCTATGAGAGAGACGCGTCGTTGGATCGCCATGATGACGCCATAAGATGAATTAGTGATGCACGCTTAAAACTAAAGTTTTGAAACTTACTCGTAAAGTGTTGAAATAACCCTTTAAGTGTGTCCACAGGGACAACACTTAAAGAGTTGTCCCTGTGGGCACACTTGAAGGGTTATTTCAACACTTTACGAGTAAGTTTCAACACTTTAGTTTTAAACGTGTGACAAAAGATGAATTATTGACGACACAAGATGAATTAGTGACGACACAAGATGAATCAGACGGATTTTGGAAAAGTCTCTATCTCTAGAACGGGAGGGGTCCTAGAGCCGAAACCCAGACCGTTAGATGGCCCCGGACTACGCGCATGACTCGATCGCCGTGATTTCGTCTTAGTGACGAATCTTGTCAAAGTCTTCATATCTACGTTCATAAAGTTAGACCGCAGTCCGCAGTTCGTTATTCGCGGGAACAGTCATTCAGCGACTCATAGCATCGCCCCTAGCAGCGCCACCTAGCGTCAGATTTGGGATATGAATATGCAAAGATATAGAGCATGACATTCTCTCTTGCTATGCAAAGTTTGGCGTTCAAAGTTCTCAATAAAAAAATTGTAGATATCCATATCTGAAGAAATAATTGCTGGTCCCCTCGAATAATGAACTGTGAACTGCGAACCGCTTTATGTTTCATATCTGCAGAAAATGAGGATTTAGAGGAGTGAATCCCGCACCTTCGGATAGAGAAAAGAGGGTTCGAAATGCTGAAACGTGCAAAAAAGGACTCGAAGCTACAATCGTGTTATTAGCGAATGTCAACGCTGTACACAAGATGTATTACCAGTGATCTTCCTGTAATGCATTTATTGATATACCGTTTACTGTGCGTATGCACATAGACCAAGGATCGATACTATCAGTCACCAGACTATATACGGCTCTGGGATTCGGATCAATACTGCATAAGCTTCACTCGTACTCAACGTACGTACACTGATATCTATGTCTTCTGCACATACATGAAGAGTATATACCCGTTTTGGATTTTTCTACATTTAAAATGTATTTAGCTGTACACGTTTCAACACGATCGGACATGTCTGAAGACGCTTCATAGAGGTAGCATTGACGTATTGGGAAGGAAAAGGAGGAGGAGGAGGAATTATATGAGTAGTATAAAACGCAGACAAACCAATACGAAGATTAAAAAACAATCGCTTTATTCACTCTGCTTAGAATACATCGTCATTTTCACATCTAGTCTACTATTCCATGTTTATCTACAAATATTTTTACTGGGTTCTTTATTCCAAATCGATGTTTTCGGAGTCCTCACTGTTTTCTTCATAGTTGTTAATTTTACTAACGCTATCGATCAACTTATTGAATAGGCATTTCCGCATCTTAATTGTCTGAGTGCTTCCTCGTAGTCTGTCGTATAACGTTTGTAGGCGCCTCGTTGTTTTCAAAATCTCATTATGAATATAATCAGTTTGTAGCCTTTGTATGCTAAGGAGGAGTTTATATGTTTGACCTAAAGTCTTCATCATCGCTGGAATATAATCCTGCGTAGCATTTTCACCAAACTCATCCTCGTCACAACCTTGGCTTGTATATTGCTGTTCTCTCTCGTCAATTTCAACGCTATTATCTCTTCCGATAGTTTTACCGAACATCTCTTTCCACACGTTATATTTATACACGCAAATTGGTAAGTTGATCTATTTCCTCAGGATGGATGAGTTCGTCAAAGTCATAACTCTCGTCATCCGAAGGATATTTTCTCTTTCGTCCTTCCATTTCATCCCAGCTCCGAGGGTGCATTGCCTCTGCTGGGACGCATCATCATCTTCATTCCGTTAGAACCACGGTCCATATGCCCTCGTATATAATCCCTCTCCCACGTGTTCATTCCTCTTAGCGGACCATGCTGGATCGTGAGATGGTAGCATGTTAGAGAGAGGAACTGGTATGTATTGAATTTGTGTTGATGGATTATGAATTGGGAGTGGATAAGGTAGTAGTTGTTGTTGCCCTTCTTCTTTCACTAGTTCCTCGTCGCCTGATATTACATTGGTAACCAGCCTGTTGTTTTCCGCTGTATGGTGTTTTAAATCCAGAATTAGATATCCATACGGACGACATGTAGCTTCGTGAAATTTTGCCATGAAATGTGTCATATCCCGAGGAAAGATCCGTCTCCCGAACGTGCGAATTTGCTGTCTATCAATATGATTATTGAATAGAACGAAATACCGGCAGTTTAGCGTGATATCTCGAGATGCCCTACCTTGAGGAAAGAGATTTTGAGTCAGATAAATTATAGATAAATTTCTGTGATGCGAACTTTTGGTGGATAGGTAGGCAATTTTTCTTCGAGCTTTACCTCACCCATCAAATCGTCTAGGACAATAACGTTTGTTTGGCCGGGGTCGAAGTAAGACTCTTCGCCGATGTTATGAGGTAAGCCGGGGAGAAAGTTTACATTTTTCAGCCAGATAGATTCATAGGCTGGCTGCCATTGACTCTAACACCACGTTGTCCAACTTATCCAAAGATTCAGTATTCATTTCAGTAGCCCTTCCCGTTCCAGAGATATGGAGATTGAATGAATTTCGGAAACGAAATTTCTAGGCTTTACGCGTACAATTACAGATTCTGTCTATTTATCCAGTATATCTTAATGAAGTTTTCGGAAGAAAATGACCATCTTACCTTAGTAATAGAATCATTAAAGGTCAACCCAAACGATCTGAGGTCAAAAATATAAAAAGAATAGTCCTTTCGATTCTGAAAATAATGATATTTTTTTATAATTTTGTGTCGTCTGGTTGGCGAGATCTTGCCGTTTGAAAGCTGAAAATCGCTCTCCTGTCAATTCCAGCTGTGACGTCACGGAGGGACAGCCGTCTTGTATTCTCTATGTTAAAGCCGTATACCACAGTCATAAGTAGCTGCTGATTTCTGGAGATTTTCGGGGTATCGGGGCATCATTTGTTAAATATGCCGCGACGTTGTGTAGTGGGAGGTTGCAGTTTTACTATGGATGACGGTGTTAGTATTCATTTGTGGCCTAAAGACGAGAAAATCGCTGCAAATTGGACGAAATTTGTACGCAACACGAGTAGTGTATAAAGCGTCTTTGTGTAAAGCATTCACCCGGATGTAGAGGTAATTTGGGGCGGGATTGGGGCGTAAGTAGTGATGAGGTGCCGGCCATCTTGGAAAATGGCGGCTGTTGGGTGCGGCCATTTTTAAAATCGAAAAAAGCGTAAATTGAACAAATTTTGACCCTTATATAGAGGTAATTTGGGGCGGGAACGAGGCGGGAGGAGAGGTCAAGTGAACTATAGTTCATAAAGAGCAGATCTTCAAAGGTTTCACCCGGATGTAACTCTGACGTCACAATTGGTGGTATGTAAGCGTGTTTGTGATTGGCTGGTGGGGTGGAGGGGGGTGGGACCAAGATGTCGATCAAGATGGCGGTCTGTGTGTGGTGGGAGGTGGGACCAAGATGGCGGTCTGTGTGTGGATGTGTGGTGGGACTGGGTTTCCGCCATTTTGTACCCACCTCCCACCACATGTGGATGGGAGGTGGGACCAAGATGGCGGTCTGTGTGGATGTGTGGTGGGACTGGGTTTCCGCCATTTTGGACCCACCTCCCACCACATGTGGATGGGAGGTGGGACCAAGATGGCGGCCTGTGTGGTGGGAGGGGAGTATCCGCCATTTTGGTCCCACCTCCACCACACCGGTGTCAGTCAGTGGGCCAGCCTATCTTGCTACTGACACATCAGTCAGTGCACTGGGACTGGGTTTCCGCCATTTTGTACCCACCTCATGTGTGGTGGGAGGTGGGACCAAGATGGCGGTCTGTGTGGATGTGTGGTGGGACTGGGTTTCCGCCATTTTGGACCCACCTCCCACCACATGTGGATGGGACCAAGATGGCGGTCTGTGTGGATGTGTGGTGGGACTGGGTTTCCGCCATTTTGGACCCACCTCCCGCCACATGTGGATGGGAGGTGGGACCAAGATGGCGGTCTGTGTGGATGTGTGGTGGGACTGGGTTTCCGCCATTTTGTACCCACTGGCGGATTATAGAAAAACGTATAAAAGGAGTCGATTTTTAGGGTAGGGGTATATTTCAATCTGACTTACCTGACCTGTCTGCTTGCCTGCCTGCCTGCCTGCTTGCCTATCCGCTTGTATGAGACGAAAAGCATGAGACGTGGAGAAGATTTTCCCTGGGATCCACCAGTACCTCCGGTTGCTCCTGTACTACTTCCTCTGTGGTTGCTTCATCGACACGGCCTGTATGCATTAACAGGAGGGGCAAAGGGACCCTACAAAGACCGGAAATCTCTGTTTCGGTGTTTGGCCGTGCATGTGGACGAGTGTAACCCCGGGAGTTGTGACAAAGTGGCCAATGGCTATTGGGAACAGTATTTAGAACAGCAAGACTTGGATGAGCGGCACTTCCGTGGAGTGCCGTTCAAGAATTTGGATGACGTGGACACATTGTTCGACATTAATATCTTTGTCTATCGATTACGATGCGAGGACGATACATTTGTGGTTGAATTGGTTCGGCGATCAACAGAACGGTATGCTGCTACGATGAAGGTGAATGTCTTCGACAACGGTGGAGTCAGTCATTTTTCCCTGATCCGCGATATGAGCCAGTACGAGCAATCTTTCGCCTGCACCCAATGCCATCGGGTGTTTCATCGCTCCTACGACTTACATCGCCACGAGAAAATCTGTGACAACAGTGTCAAGCGAGTAATCACCAGGGCCGGAAAGATGATGATGAATTCAAACAAGTCTTGTTGGCGAACTATTGAGCAGAACAAGTGTTGAAAAACATTTACCATTCACATTTATTGATCTGGAGAGCGTATAATTGTATTAAAAATTTCAGAGTTTTTTGACTGTTAATTGTATTAAAAATTCAATACTCAGATATAATTGTATTAAATTCAATACCCTTGTGAATACGTTCATTCTGTGTTAATAAAAATAGTAGAATTGAAAAACATTTACCATACACATTTATTGATCTGGAGAGCGTATAATTGTATTAAAAAATTCAGAGTTTTTTCACTGTTAATTGTATTAAAAAATTCAATACTCAGATATAATTGTATTAAATTCAATACCCTTGTGAATACGTTCATTGTGTGTTAATAAAAATAGTAGAAAATTAAAAAAAAATGCTTAGTGTTCATTCTTTTTTCTTTTTTTTAATAGTAAAATAGCTCCAAAACGTCTATTTCCATTCTCGCGCATGCGCAGAATGCCGATAGTTCAACCCACACCAGTCCATCAGATGCCCCTTCACCTCACCTTCACATTGATACCTCACTCGGCTCCATCGGGCCACTAGGGGTTCTCCTAGCTCCAAAAAAGGCTATTTTCATAGCCTTCGGCCTTCGCGCATGCGCAGAATCACCCTAATTCAAGCCCACACCCAGTCTATCAGATGCTCCTTCACGTCACCTTCAATTTGATACCTCACTCGACCCGATTGGACCATTAGGGACGCCTCGAACCCCCAAAAGGCTATTTTGAAGATTGATATCACTCTTCAATCTTCAAAATAGCCTTTTTTGGAGTTAGGGCAGCCCCTAGTGGTCCAATGGGGTCGAGTGAGGTATCAATGTGAAGCATTCAACGTAAGCTTTAATTTGATACCTCACTCGACTCACTACCTCCAAAATAAAAAAATGAAGATTTGAAGAGTGATATCAATCTTCAAAATAGCCTTTTTGGGGTTAGGGGCGTCCCTAATGGGCCAATCGGGTCGAGTGAGGTATCAATGTGAAGCATTCAACGTCAGCTTCAATTTGATACTTCACTCGACCCACTACCTCAAAAATAAAAAAAAAAATTCACCTTGTGTGTGAAGATTTTTTTTTTTTTTTTTTGAAAATTTTTTTTTTTTGGAAAAAGGATGATGGGGGCTGGTGTTAATTTTTTGTGCTTTTGAAGTGTTACACTTATGCGCGATATATTCTCTTCACTACGTCATCGTGGTTGTTGTTGGAGGTCTACTAGTATTTAACCATGGCAGCTCCCCGTCTTGTTCCCCACCCTCCGTCACATCACTGTCGTTTTCTTCTATCACTTCCATTGTGTGTATTTCTTGGTCCTGTTGTTCACTTAGCCTTCGCATCCGTCTATTCTCTTCTGTTCTTACATCTTGCCGGAGTTGTTCCGCGAGTTCTTCGGTACTGTGTATTAACGCGCCTTCGTCTTCAATAACCCTCTGAAAACTTGTGATGATCGTCAATCCTCCGTCTTCTTCATTGCGAACCATCTCTCTGTGTTGTTCTGTAGCAGCAGCATTTCTCGGATCTCGAGTCGGATGGTGCGTAAACAGGGATCGTCTTCTAAAACTCATGATTTGTATTGGTGAATAAATGTCAAAATACACGCTATTTATAGTCTAGTCGGATGGGGTGGAAGGTGGGTACAAAATGACGGCCATCCACAGGCCGCCATCTTGTTTTCCTCTCCCACACCGGTGTCAGTCAGTGCAAGATAGGCTGGCCCACTGTATAGTGATTGGGAGGTGGGTACAACATGGCGGCCATGCACAGGCCGCCATCTTGTATGCATCTCCCACACCGGTGTCAGTCAGTGCAAGATATGCTGGCCCACTGTATAGTGCTGTGTTAGTTACCCTTGTCCCAGCATTAAAATTTCCTATTATTTTTCGATAAAACCCGTTACAATTTTCAGGGAATTATTAGAAGACTGTCACCCATAGTCTACACGTTTTTTTAGTCAGGAAAATCAATTTATTTCCAATGTACCTGGTGTTTCATACTACTGTACACTAACTTTATGGGTTTAAAATCACTAAAAATTAATAAAATAACGGTATAGTGTAGCGTTAGACTGTTAAATTTTTTTAAATACAATACACTGAATTGCCTGAGTGCAACTTGCAATAAAATTATAGGTGTGCTGACAGTTATTGTAAAATGACATCCGTTTTAAAATGGGAAAGAAACACAGATTGTCAGCGTCGTAAAAATATATACATCACACAGCTAGAGTGCTCTCGCGCTACGGCCCGCGTATTAGACTATAAATAGCGCAGTATTTTTTTAATTATTCACAATGAAGTACCCAGTCATGGAGTCACTACCGCTGACTGAAATCAAGGATATGGATACATCCGACTTGTTCACCAATGATGAACATCAAGTACAACTCTACGGCAATATCATTAATTTGGTAGATGACCAACCCTGGATAACTGATATAATGGCAGAATTATTTCCTCCACCTCCACCTGGGAACCAGCCTGCCTCAACTTCATCCCTACCGGATGTTTTTCCAGACGTCTACCAATCTTTTGACGAGATAGACTACAACTTAGAAAGGATGTTGAAATCACCACAAGCTAAAGAAAAAGATGAAACGGCACAAGAGGGACCCGCCGAAACAGAGGGAAGCCATGGAACCGAGGCTACAGAAGAAAGACCAGATGACAAGGCAGAGAACAGAGAACATTTAACAAAGAAGAAGAAGCGGGTAGATGCAAGAAAAAACCGAAAAGATGTCAGGGTGAATAGAAATAGACAACAGGAGAGGAAAGACAGAAAAGATACAAGGCCCAAGCGAGAGAGGAAAATAAGCCCCCCAAAAATCTACGACGAGGTGTATTATGTTTGGGCAATCACAACTTCAACATTGGGCTGTAACACAGAACGCCAAAGCGAATTATATTTACCCTGCGTGGAATGTAGTAACCAGTTTGCAAAATTCGCCATCGCCCCTTGTGGTCACCAAGCATTATGTCAAGTCTGCATCCATCGTCGGGCGCAAATACCTACCTGTGCAGAGGCCAACCGACCCCAACCGTGTGAATTATTACCTTTGCCTGTACCGTCTGCGCTGCTAGAAGAGAACGACTACAGACCCCCTCAACGATGTAATGCCTTATTACATATCATAAAAAAAACGTCCTTTTTAGGGCGTACTATCTTTTCCGAAAGAGAACTGCTAATCACGCACAAAAAAAATTAAACACGAGATCCCACACCTATAGCCCCTGTGTTCGTTCAAAATAAATTCCCGTTATTTATTCGGGCTATTATTTATCAAAATAAATTCCCCCCGATTATTATTCGGGGTTAGTAACATGTCCCCGGTTAAAAAAATAAGAGTCCGTTATCGCGCAGACTGTGTATTAATTAAATTAATTAATGGAAAAAAGAGAAAAGAAAAAAAATCCTGTGTTTTATATATGAGAGAGATTAGTCCTGACAAGGACCTTTGATATAGCGCAGGGATTGTTTTTTTTTGATGTAGTTTGCTAATAATAAAAAAAGGGGTAATGTAGGACATCTGTGCTTTTGAAATTAATGTGCCAGAGTTAGAAGTTTCCTCTCTCGGAAGGAATTTTTCGCCCTTAAAAGGGCGGTTATTATTTTAACGTGTTTTTATTCACGGAGAGGGTAGCTTACTGCCCTGTTGTTCACTGCGTAGAAACGATATGGGCTGATGCCATCTTCATCCTTCACATCGGGGGTCAGTGAGTGCCCATCGATAAAGATGGCAGCAGACATCGTGAGGGGAGGTCGTTCATACACGATTAATGGTGTCTCGTCGTCGTCCAGGCAGGAGGGCAGGTCTTCTAGCGGAAAGGCTGGTGGTAATTCCTCCTCCCGCGGGCGGGGCACTGTACTGGGCGCTGTACTGGGCGGTGACGGTGTTCTGGTCGGTGATCCATGCAAGAAGATTTCTTCGCACGCCGAATTTTCAAACCGATGTTCGGGCGATGGTGATCCATCCAAGAAGATTTTTTCGCACGCTAAATTTTCAAAGCGATGTTCGGGCACTATTGTTACTGGAGGAGGACTGGGATGCATGGCTTCCATGATTTGATGTAACTGGTTGAACCAGTCCTCCTCGCCGATGGTGGAATGTGCGGCGTTCAACAGCGCCCTCACATTGTTGGATGTCGTATTGGCTCCTTCTTCTTCTTCCTGGTTTGTCAGCGTGGCTGCCCATCCTCGAAATTCCTCTCGCCAAAATGTTCTCACATACTGCTTTATGATTCTTGTTTTTCTCCTCGATAGCTGGGTGGTGGTGGAAGACATTTTTGCTGCTGCGGCTGGTTTGATGTTGGCAGTGAAAATTTTCGCAATGGCCCCGATGAAGCTGGCCGGGATATATATAGACAAAGCGCGGACGTGTGCGACGCCGTGTACCCTGTGTTTTTTGCCGGAGAATTGGTCTGTGTTTCTTTCTGAATTATAAACGCTGTGATTTTTACAATCATGGTCAGCCCCGTAGAATTTTTTAGTTCCAATTAAACTCAGATAAATCAGGGACTAGTATTTAAAATTTCAGCCGTCTAGCCCTTGATTACGCCATGATTTTATAATTTTTAGCGAGTTTTCGAGGCGTAATGTTCAAGTACGAAAGTACGGAAAAACCGGTACATTAAAAATAAATTAATTTTCCGGATTAAAAATATATGAAGTCTATCACTTTCCACCCTATACGAGTGCCCTGAAAATTCCAGCCCGTTTATCCAAAGAGAATTGTAGAAAATGAAGAAAACATAGCCTTCGTTTACGGCAAGAAAACACAATCTACGCAGTTGCCGAGTCAATTTTGATGTCAAAACAGAGTTGCGGCCCCTTTCTTATACAGGTTAAAAATGCAAAAGCGCATTTTACCAATTCATGCTATTTCGTAATTTATTAAATGTGTTTGTCGTATGAATTACATTGTTTTATTAAGGTAACATTATGAAAAGGATGTGGGCTACCTATTTCAGTAATTGTTTCAGTGAATTAACGGTTCCTTAAATTTATAAGCTGTGTCATGCGTACTAGGGTACACACTTTATCATTTAAAAAAACCCTTCACGTACGTATAGCCTCTATTACCTATATAGTATGGCTTTGCAAGCATCGGGTTTGGCTATCTCACAGCCCTATGGATTGTTCAGGTAATTATCAGGACTTGATATTCTAGTCCAGCAATGATATAATTTTATTTTTATCCTATTATTAGTCAAGAATATTAATTTATGCACTCGGGGAGCGTCTACAAAAATAATTGCATTGTTAATTGAATTATTTTCCCATGGTATGATTTTTTTATTGACAATGAGTATGAATTACATTGTTTTAATCAGGTAACATTATGAAAAGGATGTGGGCTACCTATTTCAGTAATTGTTTCAGTGAATTAACGGTTCCTTAAATTTATAAGCTGTGTCATGCGTACTAGGGTACACACTTTATCATTTAAAAAAACCCTTCACGTACGTATAGCCTCTATTACCTATATAGTATGGCTTTGCAAACATCGGGTTTGGCTATCTCACAGCCCTATGGATTGTTCAGGTAATTATCAGGACTTGATATTATAGCTCAGCAATGATATAATTTTATTTTTATCATGTTATTAGTCAAGAATATTAATTTATGCACTCTGGGAGCGTCTACAAAAAAATTGCATTGTTAATTTAATTATTTTCCCAGGGTATGATTTTTTTTATTGACAATTTTTACAATGAAAATTTAGCAAGAATCGGTCTATATAAATTTTTGTCTGGCTAGTATTTTTGTCATTCATCATTATGGCAGCACCGGGCAAGGAGCTCGCGTTCTTTCAAGTAACGTCGGATGTGATTCTTATCGTGTATCATCATGAATTGCACCTTATCGAAGAACATCCGGAAGAAGTGAATTTATCTTTAAGCCTCGCCGGGTGGACGCTATTGACTCGGATGTTACAGGGCAAAGAACCCAAAGTAGATTTTATGCATGTCGGCGTCGGTGTGTACCTGCGAAGTGGCAGAGAGGATTCGTTTTTTCCACGGTTAGAACAGTGTGGGGGTAGCGCTATTGTACTTTACCCAGCATTATGGCAGGCGCTGAAAGCTATTATTACGGAAGTTCATGATCTACTGTACCCTGAATCGAATTCGATCGTTACCCGTACGCTGACCCCGGATTGTACCTTATTATTATATCCCGGACGCGTCGAGCTTATTGATGACGATAGCCGATGTTGGTGCACGGCAGAACCAGCGCGTGTGTCTTTAACCTCGGAAGGCTGGAATACCTTGAAACGTGTGTTATTCGGTCATCTCGATGGCGATAGTATACACCTGTGTGGCGATGTATACATTTTTCGGGGACCTTATTTTGCCCGACTTATCTGTCTCAAGCGAGGGGGATTTACGCTGGATCCCGATTTATGGACGGCTTTGCAACACGTAGTTCCCGTGGTGGATAAAGTACTCGCGCCACACGAACCGCCTCTCACAGAATAGGTCCTGACCCTATAAATACAGGGGATGAGACAGAGTGTGTATCATTCTTCGTTCGACATTTAGAGCAAGCATGTCACTACGAGCTATCCTCCCCCCTTACACCTTATCAGGTGGGATTATACGTTTATCAAGATTATGTCACCCTAGTGGAAGATGGTGGCGCGGATTGGTGGCCACGCGCTGAGACTTTATCGAATACGGTGACACTACAGCGTGATGGATGGACTAAGTTTAAACGGGTGTTGAGCGGTGAATTGGACGGACATCTCATCCACATGGACAATGCCATTTATGTATACCGTACTTCCCTCTTCCCATATGTGGGTCGCTACCAAGACCATGCGCGAAGTTTCCTCCTCACTCCCACTCTGTGGTCAGCCTTGGAGAAAATAGTGCCTATTGTAGACCAGTTATTTACACCGGACGATCGAACACCCGACCAGTTCCTAATGATCCTATGAGGTCGGTTGAGGTCTTATTTTGAAGCTCTCGTGGAGTAGCATCCGACTGGGCTAATGGTCCGTCCGTGTTCAATAGTCTGCGCATGCGCAGACTGGCCCGTAGTATAGAAAGTAGGCATTTTGGGTGTTATGTAGGGGTGTGTTTGGGATAGAGATGGGCTATTCACGGTTCGAATGGGTTGTGTGAGGTATCAATGTGAAGCTTGTGTGGGTAGAGTCAGAATGGCGTGTTTTTAAATGCAAGTCGCGTCAATCTGCGCATGCGCAGTCTGGCCGTAGTAGAGAAATCAGGCATTTTGGGGGTATGTGGGTGTGTGTTTGGGGTAGCGATGGACCGCTATCGGTCCGAATAGGTCGTGGAAGGTGTCAAAGTGAAGCTTGTGTGGGTTAGAGTCAGAATGGTGTGTTTTTAAGTGCATGTCGCGTTAATCTGCGCATGCGCAGTTGGTTGTAGTAAGTAAAGTGACCATTTTGGAGCAGTACATGAAGGTATTTGAGGTCGACATGGACTATTCACGGTTCGAATGCGTCCTGGAAGGTGTCAGCTTGTAGCTCTCGGGGTGTAGACCCTGATTTGAGGGATGTTCACGTCACCTGTGACGTCATCGGTGACGTCATCAGTGACGTCATCAGTACGAGTAGTAAGTAAAGTGGGTATTTTGGGGCAGTGAAAGGAAGGTATTTGGTGTAGAGATGGGCCATCCTTGGTCCGAATGCGTCCTGGGAGGTGTCATCTTGTAGCCTTCGGGGTGGAGATCACGATTTGGGGAAGTCCACAGCATCTGTGACGTCATTGGTGACGAAATCAGTACGAGTAGTAGCGAAAGCAGGCATTTGTGGGGTCTAGCCGAGCCCCTCATGGACCTATTGGGTCGAGTGAGGTATCTATGTGAAGGCTAGATGTGAGAGCTAGACTAATTATATATTCTGTATTATACAATCGGATAGCGGTTGTCGTGAATAACAACAAGTTCAGCAATGTTTATATAGTTTATTATCCCCAATGTTACATCATACCCAGGCTGGGGGAGCCGCCCTGGGTATGTTTAGTATGTTCACAGCAAAACAAATTGAAATATCAAACACCATGTTTTATTATTTAACGCACCGTCACATTAGGTACAAGTGTTTACTGAGCTCAAGTCAACGATCAGCATCTAGACATAGAGAGTATGTGCGGCATGTTATGGTATTCATCAGTGCGCGGGTGATGCATTCAGCCGATGGCGGTGGTCGGTCAGCTTGGTCAGGAAAAACGTGACATTGGTTACCCTCTCTACCACCCATTGTATGTTGGGGCGTTGACGATGTGCCCATCTCAAGGGTTCCACGGTGTCCAGTATCTCCAGCATCGTCTCTAGTGACCTCCGGTTAATGATGGTGAACGGCTGGTCAGACACATAGATATTATTGCCGGGATAATAATACCGTAACTGGCCCGTCTTTTTGTGACGTAAGGTGTACCCGAAAGCGACATTCAATTTGAAGGCCGTAGTTTGATCTTTGAAGATGGCTTCCACGTAGCTGCGTAGACAGGTGCGGTTGGTCAGTGGAAAATTGTAAATATCTTGAATAGGGCCATGAGGGTGGAAACAGTGCCGTGTCATGGACCAATGGCGCCGATCGATGTCACTCACTGGATGGTTGTCCTGTAAGATATCGCCCAGAAAATGTTCGATGTTGTCAGGCGTATGACTCGAAACCGTAACGCTGGGGTCCGGCTGGATATCCAGGGTCTTCTGAACTGTGGGTATAGGCGGGCTGTTCTTCATCGAATCACCAGTGGCGTTCGTCTCCCCGGGCTTATCTTCACTGGGTCTGACCTTCCGCGGCTCCTCTTCAGTAGGAAGTTGTCGCTCATGCCCTGGTACCGGGGCATGAATCAACCGTTGGTGTCGCAGCAACTGACTGCGTCGTTTGAAGCGTTGACCACAATCCTCGCATGGACGCTTGCGTGGCCCATGAATTGAACGTTCGTGGCACAGTAACTGATCCTCCCGATTAAATGACCCTGCGCAGGTTATACAAGTATACCGTGCATCGTTGTGGGTGGAGGCCTCGTGGCGTCGAAAATTATCTAGACGAGTAAACTGCCTCTGACAAGTTGTGCAAGTGAACATCTTGGTGGAATCGCCCAGAAAATGTTCGATGTTGTCAGGCGTATGACTCTGCACCGGGGCATGAATCAACCGTTGGTGTCGCAGCAACTGACTGCGTCGTTTGAAGAGTTGACCACAATCCTCGCATGGACGCTTGGGTGGCCCATGAATTGAACGTTCGTGGCGCAGTAAATGATCCTCCCGATTAAATGACCGTGCGCAGGTTATACAAGTATATAGTGCACCGTTGTGGGTGGAGGCCTCGTGGCGTCGCAAATCTTCTGGGCGGGTAAACTGCTTCTGGCAAGTTGTGCAAGTGAACATCTTGGTGGTTGACAGAGTGTCTGATGAAACGGCCAGGCCGCTTCCCTTTTATAGCACGCTAGCTGGTGATCTATTTTTAGCACACTCTACCCCCAGGGGGCTGTTCACAGCATCTGTGACGTCATCAGTACGAGTAGTAGCGAAAGTGAGCGTTTTGGGGCAGTGAAGGATGGTATTTGGTGTAGAGATGGACCATCCTTGGTCCGAATGCGTCATGGGAGGTGTCATGTTGTAGCTCTCGGGGTGTAGACCCCAATTTGAGGGATATCCACAGCATCTGTGACGTCATTGGTGACGTCATCAGTACGATTAGTAGCGAAAGTGGTGAGGATACACGATAAGAATCACCTTAGACGTTACTTGAAAGAACGCGAGTTCCTTGCCCGGTGCTGCCATAATGATGAATGACAAAAATACTAGCCAGACAAAAATTTATATAGACCGATTCTTGCTAATTTTGAGTAAAAATTGTAAATAAAAAAATTCATACCCTGGGAAAATAATTAAATTAACAATGCAATTATTTTTGTAGACGCTCCCCGAGTGCATAAATTAATATTCTTGACTAATAATAGGATAAAAATAAAATTATAGCATTGCTGGACTAGAATATCAAGTCCTGATAATTATCTGAACAATCCATAGGGCTGTGAGATAGCCAAACCCGATATAGACCGATTCTTGCTAATTTTGAGTAAAAATTGTCAATAAAAAAATTCATACCCTGGGAAAATAATTAAATTAACAATGCAATTATTTTTGTAGACGCTCCCCGAGTGCATAAATTAATATTCTTGACTAATAATAGGATAAAAATAAAATTATATCATTGCTGGACTAGAATATCAAGTCCTGATAATTATCTGAACAATCCATAGGGCTGTGAGATAGCCAAACCCGATGCTTGCAAAGCCATACTATATAGGTAATAGAGGCTATACGTACGTGAAGGGTTTTTTTAAATGATACAGTGTGTACCCTAGTACGCATGACACAGCTTATAAATTTAAGGAACCATTAATTCACTGAAACAATTACTGAAATAGGTAGCCCACATCCTTTTCATAATGTTACCTGATTAAAACAATGTAATTCATACTCACTGTCAATAAAAAAATCATACCATGGGAAAATAATTAAATTAACAATGCAATTATTTTTGTAGACGCTCCCCGAGTGCATAAATTAATATTCTTGACTAATAATAGGATAAAAATAAAATTATATCATTGCTGGACTAGAATATCAAGTCCTGATAATTACCTGAACAATCCATAGGGCTGTGAGATAGCCAAAGCCGATGCTTGCAAAGCCATACTATATAGGTAATATAGGCTATACGTACGTGAAGGGTTTTTTTAAATGATAAAGTGTGTACCCTAGTACGCATGACACAGCTTATAAATTTAAGGAACCGTTAATTCACTGAAACAATTACTGAAATAGGTAGCCCACATCCTTTTCATAATGTTACCTTAATAAAACAATGTAATTCATACGACAAACACATTTAATAAATTACGAAATAGCATGAATTGGTAAAATACGTTTTTGCATTTTTAACCTGTATATAGAAAGGGGCCGCAACTCTGTTTGACACCAAAATTGGCTCGTCAACTGCGTAGATTGTGTTTTCTTGCCGTAAACGAAGGCTATGTTTTCTTCATTTTCTACAGTTCTCTTGGGAGAAACGGGCTGGAATTTTCAGGGCACTCGTATAGAGTGATAAGTGATAGACTTCATATATTTTTAATCCGGAAAATTAATTTATTTTTAATGTACCGGTTTTTCCGTACTTTCGTACTTGAACATTACGCCTCGAAAACTCGCTAAAAATTATAAAATCATGGCGTAGTCAAGGGCTAGACGGCTGAAATTTTAAATACTAGTCCCTGATTTATCTGAGTTTAATTGGAACTAAAAAATTCTACGGGGCTGACCATGATTGTAAAAATCACAGCGTTTATAATTCAGAAAGAAACACAGACCAATTCTCCGGCAAAAAACACAGGGTACACGGCGTCGCACACGTCCGCGCTTTGTCTATATATATCCCGGCCAGCTTCATCAGGGCCATTGCGAAAATTTTCACTGCCAACATCAAACCAGCCGCAGCAGCAAAAATGCCTTCCACCACCACCCAGCTATCGAGGAGAAAAACAAGAATCATAAAGCAGTATGTGAGAACATTTTGGCGAGAGGAATTTCGAGGATGGGCAGCCACGCTGACAAACCAGGAAGAAGAAGAAGGAGCCAATACGACATCCAACAATGTGAGGGCGCTGTTGAACGCCGTACATTCCACCATCGGCGAGGAGGACTGGTTCAACCAGTTACATCAAATCATGGAAGCCATGCACCCCAGTCCTCCTCCAGTAACAACAGTGCCCGAACATCGGTTTGAAAATTTAGCGTGCGAAGAAATCTTCTTGGATGGATCACCATCGCCCGAACATCGGTTTGAAAATTCGGCGTGCGAAGAAATCTTCTTGGATGGATCACCGACCAGAACACCGTCACCGCCCAGTACAGCGCCCAGTACAGTGCCCCGGCCGCGGGAGGAGGAATTACCACCAGCCTTTCCGCTAGAAGACCTGCCCTCCTGCCTGGACGACGACGAGACACCATTAATCGTGTATGAACGACCTCCCCTCACGATGTCTGCTGCCATCTTTATCGATGGGCACTCACTGACCCCCGACGTGAAGGAGGAAGATGGCATCAGCCCATATCGTTTCTGCGCAGTGAACAACAGGGCAGTAAGCTACCCCCTCCGTGAATAAAAACACGTTAAAATAATAACCGCCCTTTTAAGGGCGAAAAATTCCTTCCGAGAGAGGAAACTTCTAACTCTGGCACATTAATTTCAAAAGCACAGATGTCCTACATTACCCCTTTTTTTATTATTAGCAAACTACATAAAAAAAAACAATCCCTGTCCTATATCAAAGGTCCTTGTCAGGACTAATCTCTCTCATATATAAAACACAGGATTTTTTTTCTTTTCTCTTTTTGCCATTAATTAATTTAATTAATACACAGTCTGCGCGATAACGGACTCTTATTTTTTGAACCGGGGACATGTTACTAACCCCGAATAATAATCGGGAGGAATTTATTTTGATAAATAATAGCCCGAATAAATAACGGGAATTTATTTTGAACGAACACAGGGGCTATAGGTGTGGGATCTCGTGTTTAATTTTTTTGTGCGTGATTAGCAGTTCTCTTTCGGAAAAGATAGTACGCCCGAAAAAGGACGGTTTTTTTTTGATATGTAATAAGGCATTACATCGTTGAGGGGGTCTGTAGTCGTTCTCTTCTAGCAGCGCAGACGGTACAGGTCAAAGGTAATAATTCACACGGTTGGGGTCGGTTGGCCTCTGCACAGGTAGGTATTTGCGCCCGACGATGGATGCAGACTTGAGATAATGCTTGGTGACCACAAGGGGCGATGGCGAATTTTGCAAACTGGTTACTACATTCCACGCAGGGTAAATATAATTCGCTTTGACGTTCTGTGTTACAGCCCAATGTTGAAGTTGTGATTGCCCAAACATAATACACCTCGTCGTAGATTTTTGGGGGGCTTATTTTCCTCTCTCGCTTGGGCCTTGTATCTTTTCTGTCTTTCCTCTCCTGTTGTCTATTTCTATTCACCCTGACATCTTTTCGGTTTTTTCTTGCATCTACCCGCTTCTTCTTCTTTGTTAAATGTTCTCTGTTCTCTGCCTTGTCATCTGGTCTTTCTTCTGTAGCCTCGGTTCCATGGCTTCCCTCTGTTTCGGCGGGTCCATCTTGTGCCGTTTCATCTTTTTCTTTAGCTTGTGGTGATTTCAACATCCTTTCTAAGTTGTAGTCTATCTCGTCAAAAGATTGGTAGACGTCTGGAAAAACATCCGGTAGGGATGAAGTTGAGGCAGGCTGGTTCCCAGGTGGAGGTGGAGGAAATAATTCTGCCATTATATCAGTTATCCAGGGTTGGTCATCTACCAAATTAATGATATTGCCGTAGAGTTGTACTTGATGTTCATCATTGGTGAACAAGTCGGATGTATCCATATCCTTGATTTCAGTCAGCGGTAGTGACTCCATGACTGGGTACTTCATTGTGAATAATTAAAAAAATACTGCGCTATTTATAGTCTAATACGCGGGCCGTAGCGCGAGAGCACTCTAGCTGTGTGATGTATATATTTTTACGACGCTGACAATCTGTGTTTCTTTCCCATTTTAAAACGGATGTCATTTTACAATAACTGTCAGCACACCTATAATTTTATTG
Source organism: Hanleya hanleyi (assembly GCA_036873755.1). Lineage (NCBI taxonomy): Eukaryota > Metazoa > Mollusca > Polyplacophora > Lepidopleurida > Hanleyidae > Hanleya > Hanleya hanleyi. The sequence goes on along the minus strand of JAVTVY010010253.1, from coordinate 25,508 downwards.
CAAGTTGCACTCAGGCAATTCAGTGTATTGTATTTAAAAAAATTTAACAGTCTAACGCTACACTATACCGTTATTTTATTAATTTTTAGTGATTTTAAACCCATAAAGTTAGTGTACAGTAGTATGAAACACCAGGTACATTGGAAATAAATTGATTTTCCTGACTAAAAAAACGTGTAGACTATGGGTGACAGTCTTCTAATAATTCCCTGAAAATTGTAACGGGTTTTATCGAAAAATAATAGGAAATTTTAATGCTGGGACAAGGGTAACTAACACAGCACTATACAGTGGGCCAGCATATCTTGCACTGACTGACACCGGTGTGGGAGATGCATACAAGATGGCGGCCTGTGCATGGCCGCCATGTTGTACCCACCTCCCAATCACTATACAGTGGGCCAGCCTATCTTGCACTGTCTGACACCGGTGTGGGAGAGGAAAACAAGATGGCGGCCTGTGGATGGCCGTCATTTTGTACCCACCTTCCACCCCATCCGACTAGACTATAAATAGCGTGTATTTTGACATTTATTCACCAATACAAATCATGAGTTTTAGAAGACGATCCCTGTTTACGCACCATCCGACTCGAGATCCGAGAAATGCTGCTGCTACAGAACAACACAGAGAGATGGTTCGCAATTCAAGATTCAAGATTCAAGATTCAAGAAGCTTTATTTAACGTCGGTACAATAGTTAAATATAAAACATTAGCTTGTACAAGCTATTTCACCGACCAACACAGATAAAAGTGAAACAATAAAAAATAAAAAAATAGATATTAAAATATAAATAGATATTAAAATACAGACATATATATACAAAATACTAATACATGTATCACGTACACATGCATGGTAATACGTGATACTTAAACATCAGATGTGCGATATTAAATATATGCACAGGACAGTTTTATAATAGGAGATATATGTACGTCAAAATACTATATGTGGTTACCGAGTTGGTCGACAGTCATCCACATGCTGCACAGCTACATGTAGGTCCTTCCCAGATACGGATGAGTCTGCGGAACTGAGCATAGGAGTCCGCGGTCCTTATGTCATTGGGCAGACTGTTCCATACCTGGGGAGCAGCGAAGCGGAACGACTGCCTACCATACCTTTCGGAGCGAATGCTAGGTATATTTGTAGTATTTTGGTACCTAAATGAATAATGTGAATTTTTCACTTTAATCAGATCAGCTAGATATTCAGGAGACAGCCCTTTTATAATTTTGTATGTCTCCAGTACCATATTTCTCAGTCTGCTCAACTGTAGGTTTGGTAATCGAGCTTTTTGCAAAAGATCTTTTTTTGAGATATTTGTATCATTGAAGACAAAACGGAGGGCACGATACTGAATTTGTTCAAGTTTACTTGTATTTGTTTTACCACAAAAATGCCAAACGAGTGGGCAGTAATTAAAATTTGAAAGGATAAAAGATTTGTATATGACAAGTTTCCCCGCAGTAGTGAGGAAACGGCTGAGTCTTCGAAGAACATTGAGCTGACGTGAGGCTTTACGACACAATTCAGATATATGTTTATTAAAATTAAGTTGGTAGTCAATATCTACACCCAAAAGTTTCACCGAGTCTTCGCACTTAATTTGGACCCCTTTCACAATAAAAGAGTCACACTGGTCGTGGGTCTTTTTACCAACACAAATGGCTTGAAATTTATCTGGGTTAGCCTGCATATTATTATCCGTGAACCAGTCAATTAAGAATCAGGGGGACTTGAGAGATTTTGACATTTTGTTTGTCAAGTTGAAATTTTCAAAAAGGCACTCAGTTATCAAAGGTGCATTATTTCATCTCAGAAAGATAGGAAACACAATTAAACACAAGAAAATATGACTATTTCTTTGAAGTAATTCGAAAAAATGACTTTCTAAATTTCAAAAATGTCACAAGTCCTAATTCCCCTTAAAACATCACTTTCTCTTTGAATAGTGTTGACGAGTACACGCAGATCAGGATGTACATAGGACAGAGTATTGTCGTCTGCGTAATTGTAAAGTTTACCTTCTTTGATAAAATAGAAAATATCATTTAAAAAGATATTGAACAAAAGTGGTCCCATAATTGACCCTTGTGGGACACCTTTTCTAACCTCGGACCACGAGCTGAAAAAAGCACCTAGTTTGACTAGCTGCTTGCGATTGGTTAGGTAACTCCCTATTAATTCAACTGCGTCGTTGGACAGTCCGTACGCCTTAAGTTTGTCCAGTAACAGACTGTGAGGGAGACAGTCAAAAGCCTTAGACAGATCCATTAGTATGGCAGCTGTATATTTATTTTCATCTAAGGCTTTTTTCCAGTCTTCAACAAGGCGAAGTAACGTAGTCTGACAGCCAAATCCTTTTCGAAAAGCGGCAAGGAAGGTATGAAAAATACTGTCAAAGTGGGCAGATAACTGAGCAAATACAGCTTTCTCAAATACTTTGGAGACAGCTGGTAGTATGCTGACCGGCCTATAATTCCCTTTATCTAATGGGTCATTCTTTTTGTATATTGGAGTGACCCGCGCCTGCTTAAGTCTATCAGGGAAAGTTTTAGTTTGAAAGCTTTTGTTGATTAAATTCGTCATTGTAGGCGCAAGTATATCACATCCTATATTCAATATTTTGGACGAGATGTTATCAACACCTGTTGCCTTTTTGGAGCTAATCTCTCTGATGTACTCAGTTGCATTGTTGACTTTTATGGGTTGGAAATTAAAAACAGGCAAGTCAGTATGGTTTACATTGATAGCTTGGGTACTAGGATGTGGATCTTTAGCCATATCAGTGCCTATATCACTAGCAATATTTGCAAAGTGGGTGTTTAGTGTCTCGCAGACATCTTTCTGCTCAGAAATAACTTTTCCGTCTTCAAGTAGTATTATTGTATTATCCTGGCATTTATTTTTATTTGATAGGAAGGGTTTGATAGTAGGCCAGAAATCCTTGGATTTTGGTCCCTCAGAGCATCGCTCATGAAAGTAATTTCTGATAGACTGGCGTTTGATTTTTGTAACTACATTTCTCTGGGTTCTGTAAATTTCTCAGTTTTGCTTTGACTTAACATTTTTGTACTTGTTAAATAGCATTCTTTTCTTGTAAATAGCCTTACGTAAATTGCTATTCATGTATGGGGTTTGTTTCTTGGGGAACCTGGTTTTGACTGGAGCATGATTTTCAATGACATCAGTAAGCAGATGTTCATATGCCCAGTATGTATCATCCATGTCATCAAATATATCGGCTACATGGAAAGGTACTTGTCCAAGGTCTAATTTAAAATCTTCGTCATTAAAATTTTTGTAACTTCTATATGTTACTTTCTGTTTCTTTATATGTGTGACCGATTCTTTCATAATTGTACACACCATATGGTGCCAGTCACTCAAACCAGTATCAAAAGTAAAAGTGTTGAAAAGGTACCTAGGCTGGTTTGTTAAAATAACATCATTTAGAGATGGAACTGAGTTCTTAACAAAACATGTCGGGGTTTTGACCATATTGGTCAGATCAAATGAGTCACATATGTTAGACAAAGGTATGCTTTTGGTGTCTCGTAACATATCATAGTTTAAATCACCAACCAGCAGCATGTTTTCACCACATATGGTAGCTTTGTCTAAATATGTCAACATATCCTCCTGAAAAAGAATGTCGGAGACTGTTTGTGGGCGATACATGCCAAAGATTGTCCATTTCCTGTTTTCCATAGAGAGTTCATAGGCTAAGCATTCAGTTTTCTGACATTCAAGATCTTTTCTTCTTCTACATGGTAGTGTGGAGTTAACATATGCAATGATGCCACCACCATGGCCAGTTCTGTCTTTTCTTTCCATTTTAAAACCTTCAACTTCAAACAGAGCATTTGCAAAACTATTATCAATTTTTGTTTCGGAGATAAACAGAATATCTACCAGTCTGTCAGTAAGAACAGTCTTAATTTCACAGAATTTGTTCCGAATGCTGTTTATGTTCAGATAAGCAGTGAGAAGTTTCTTAGGATTACCTTTACGCATATTTCTCAGGTCCGAAAAGATATCACAAGTTTCAAATGTTGTCGCCGATGCATCGTCCAGTGCTTGAGTATAGTCTAAATCTTCTGCAGAGGACCACGACGAAAGGGTACCACCTAAGGGGTCTAGCAGCGAAGAGAAAAATGAGTCCGAGAAGGGTGGAAGTCTGTCGCTGCATTTTACACAAAAGAAAGTATCTTCACAATTTCCCAATCGTGTGTATTCCTGAATAGTAATGTTCATGCATTTTCGATGAGACCAGTTGTCACAAAAATCACATTGAAGGGCTTCTTGATTTCGTCGTACCGGTTTGCTGCATTCAGTACATGGGTATCGTGCTGGGCCCGGGTTTGTAGATATATCACCACTGAGGAGCATAGCAAGCATCAGGTAGAATTTCGTTGTGCTTGTCCTGTGAGTGAAATTCGACCGCCGATAACGAACATTACTCACTTGGCGGTCAGCTATCTGCTTGAGGTGCTCCAATTCAAATTTAAAATCGCACGAAGAGTGTGCTCTTGAGATAATTCCATATTGTTGTACAACGTTTGAATTTCTTTGGTCGTTAAGCTGTGTATCATGCTGATTAAAAGACTGAATAAAACCATAAACAAGAAGTGCAGTGGCTATGCCACATACTGCCATGTTCGTTCTGTAGAGCCCGTGCAGGGGGTCTGGATAATTTCTGGTATGATAAATTTCCGGCAAAGTTAAAATCCATAAAATTGTCGTATTAAAAGTTGCCTTTCTAAAATCCACACATAACTGAATTTAAAATTCACCTCAAAAGTAGAACATTGAAGTCAGCTGTCGGTCCGATCGTGTTGTCGTTGTTGTTCACGGGATAAGATGGCGTCCCCAGCAACCGAATTTGAGTGAAGGTTTGAAGACAAAATATGTCACAAAACAGCCGTGTTTGCTGGTTTACTACTGTTGAATTATAGCGCAGATAGTATATCCATAAAATAGAACGTTCATTGAACAATATAAGATCAAATAACCATAAAATTCGAGTAAAATCCCCGAGATCCGGGAGAGCTGAAAAATGTACGTCTCTATCTGCTAACAGTCACGTGGCGCAATGAAGAAGACGGAGGATTGACGATCATCACAAGTTTTCAGAGGGTTATTGAAGACGAAGGCGCGTTAATACACAGTACCGAAGAACTCGCGGAACAACTCCGGCAAGATGTAAGAACAGAAGAGAATAGACGGATGCGAAGGCTAAGTGAACAACAGGACCAAGAAATACACACAATGGAAGTGATAGAAGAAAACGACAGTGATGTGACGGAGGGTGGGGAACAAGACGAGGAGCTGCCATGGTTAAATACTAGTAGACCTCCAACAACAACCACGATGACGTCGCCTGTCGACACTCCAAGTATAATGCCTTCGGCTGAACACCATGCAGGATTAAATAGACTTCCAACAACAACGATATGTAACACTTCAAAGGCCCTTTTCAGGGCCAACCATCTTTCTCGGAAGAGAAAACTTCTTTCAAAAGCACAAAAAATTAACACCAGCCCCCATCATCCTTTTTCCCAAAAATTTTTTTTTTCAAAAAAAAAAAAAAAAATCTTCACACACAAGGTGAATTTTTTTTTTTATTTTTTTTATTTTTGAGGTAGTGGGTCGAGTGAAGTATCAAATTGAAGCTGACGTGAAATGCTTCACATTGATACCTCACTCGACCCCATTGGACCACTAGGGGCTGCCCTAACTCCAAAAAGGCTATTTTGAAGATTGATATCAATCTTCATTTTTTTTTTTTTTTTTTAATTTTAGTAGTAGTGGGTCGAGGAGGTAGTGGGTCGAGTGAGGTATCAAATTGAAGCTGACGTTGAATGCTTCACATTGATACCTCACTCGACCCGATTGGCCCATTAGGGACGCCCCTAACCCCAAAAAGGCTATTTTGAAGATTGATATCACTCTTCAAATCTTCATTTTTTTTATTTTGGAGGTAGTGAGTCGAGTGAGGTATCAAATTGAAGCTTACGTTGAATGCTTCACATTGATACCTCACTCGACCCCATTGGACCACGAGGGGCTGCCCTAACTCCAAAAAAGGCTATTTTGAAGATTGAAGAGTGATACCAATCTTCAAAATAGCCTTTTTGGGGTTAGAGGCGTCCCTAATGGTCCAATCGGGTCGAGTGAGGTATCAAATTGAAGGTGACGTGAAGGAGCATCTGATAGACTGGGTGTGGACTTGAATTAGGGTGATTCTGCGCATGCGCGAAGGCCGAAGGCTATGAAAATAGCCTTTTTTGGAGCTAGGAGAACCCCTAGTGGCCCGATGGAGCCGAGTGAGGTATCAATGTGAAGCATTCATGAAGGGGCATCTGATGGACTGGTGTGGGTTGAACTATCGGCATTCTGCGCATGCGCGAGAATGGAAATAGACGTTTTGGAGCTATTTTACTATTAAAAAAAAGAAAAAAGAATGAACACTAAGCATTTTTTTTTAATTTTCTACTATTTTTATTAACACACAATGAACGTATTCACAAGGGTATTGAATTTAATACAATTATATCTGAGTATTGAATTTTTTAATACAATTAACAGTGAAAAAACTCTGAATTTTTTAATACAATTATACGCTCTCCAGATCAATAAATGTGTATGGTAAATGTTTTTCAATTCTACTATTTTTATTAACACAGAATGAACGTATTCACAAGGGTATTGAATTTAATACAATTATATCTGAGTATTGAATTTTTAATACAATTAACAGTCAAAAAACTCTGAAATTTTTAATACAATTATACGCTCTCCAGATCAATAAATGTGTATGGTAAATGTTTTTCAACACTTGTTCTGCTCAATAGTTCGCCAACAAGACTTGTTTGAATTCATCATCATCTTTCCGGCCCTGGTGATTACTCGCTTGACACTGTTGTCACAGATTTTCTCGTGGCGATGTAAGTCGTAGGAGCGATGAAACACCCGATGGCATTGGGTGCAGGCGAAAGATTGCGCGTACTGGCTCATATCGCGGGTCAGGGAAAAATGACTGACTCCACCGTTGTCGAAGACATTCACCTTCATCGTAGCAGCATACCGTTCTGTTGATCGCCGAACCAATTCAACCACAAATGTATCGTCCTCGCATCGTAATCGATAGACAAAGATATTAATGTCGAACAATGTTTCCACGTCATCCAAATTCTTGAACGACACTCCACGGAAGTGCCGCTCATCCAAGTTTTGCTGTTCTAAATACTGTTCCCAATAGCCATTGGCCACTTTGTCACAACTCCCGGGGTTACACTCGTCCACATGCACGGCCAAACACCGAAACAGAGATTTCCGGTCTTTGTAGGGTCCCTTTGCCCCTCCTGTTAATGCATACAGGCCGTGTCGATGAAGCAACCACGGAGGAAGTAGTACAGGAGCAACCGGAGGTACTGGTGGATCCCAGGGAAAATCTTCTCCACGTCTCATGCTTTTCGTCTCATACAAGCGGATAGGCAAGCAGGCAGGCAGGCAGGCAAGCAGACAGGTCAGGTAAGTCAGATTGAAATATACCCCTACCCTAAAAATCGACTCCTTTTATACGTTTTTCTATAATCCGCCAGTGGGTACAAAATGGCGGAAACCCAGTCCCACCACACATCCACACAGACCGCCATCTTGGTCCCACCTCCCATCCACATGTGGCGGGAGGTGGGTCCAAAATGGCGGAAACCCAGTCCCACCACACATCCACACAGACCGCCATCTTGGTCCCATCCACATGTGGTGGGAGGTGGGTCCAAAATGGCGGAAACCCAGTCCCACCACACATCCACACAGACCGCCATCTTGGTCCCACCTCCCACCACACATGAGGTGGGTACAAAATGGCGGAAACCCAGTCCCAGTGCACTGACTGATGTGTCAGTAGCAAGATAGGCTGGCCCACTGACTGACACCGGTGTGGTGGAGGTGGGACCAAAATGGCGGATACTCCCCTCCCACCACACAACCACACAGGCCGCCATCTTGGTCCCACCTCCCATCCACATGTGGTGGGAGGTGGGTCCAAAATGGCGGAAACCCAGTCCCACCACACATCCACACAGACCGCCATCTTGGTCCCACCTCCCATCCACATGTGGTGGGAGGTGGGTACAAAATGGCGGAAACCCAGTCCCACCACACATCCACACACAGACCGCCATCTTGGTCCCACCTCCCACCACACACAGACCGCCATCTTGATCGACATCTTGGTCCCACCCCCCTCCACCCCACCAGCCAATCACAAACACGCTTACATGCCACCAATTGTGACGTCAGAGTTACATCCGGGTGAAACCTTTGAAGATCTGCTCTTTATGAACTATAGTTCACTTGACCTCTCCTCCCGCCTCGTTCCCGCCCCAAATTACCTCTATATAAGGGTCAAAATTTGTTCAATTTACGCTTTTTTCGATTTTAAAAATGGCCGCACCCAACAGCCGCCATTTTCCAAGATGGCCGGCACCTCATCACTACTTACGCCCCAATCCCGCCCCAAATTACCTCTACATCCGGGTGAATGCTTTACACAAAGACGCTTTATACACTACTAACACGATGGTGTGGAAAGAGGGCCCGAGCCAGTACTCGTATAATTTGCTCGGCACATTTTGACAGAAAGACATCATTCGAGGACCTCTACAGCGTAGCAGTTGAATTCGGGTACAAACCAAAACTAAAGAGAACAGCTATTCCAACTATCAAACCTAAGAACAATCAGAATGTGACGGCAAAGAAATCGGACAGGGAGAATCTACCACGGACAACGGCTGAACGAACCTCGCCTGCAAGCGATGCCTCGGGCAGGGAGACGGCTGTACATGCCCTGCTCGCTCTCGCGTCCCCGATAAACGCCCAGAATGCTATCCATGATGTGGCATTTGTTGCTTGAGCACCTACAAGTTAGACTGAATGGGTCTCTAATTCATATGTACTATTTAATAATAATAAAATGATCTTTCTTAAATATAATACGTAAATAAATAAAAAAATAAAATGAAAAAATTATTTCAAGTATTTCTTAATAGGCAGAGTTACATCCTTTTGTTTCCCCTTTAAAATACATTATGAAACAGGGGCTGGGTCCAGTCTACCTACAATTGTGAGAGTGCATGTAGATCAGAGTGAGACAACGACAAAGTCGTACAGTGATCGGGCAAACCGGTCACCTTTTATTGTTTTTTTTTCTGAACACCTATTGGTTCTGAACACCAATTGGAGTGAATGGCTGTAGATACAGAAGTGATAATAATACTTCATAATCCTTTGACATTTGAGATTGTGGGAATATCATCCGATTTCAATTTAATTGAAGTAATTTGTCGAAAATTGAGCAAATGTGAATGCCGATCCGATCCATTACGTCGTTTCGACACCCACTCACCACGGCTTACTTTTCGCCATGAAAGTTTTTTATCAAACTATATAATTCTGAAATTGGTATTTCATGGGGATTATGGGGAAACAAACAGAATTCAAATCGGACATATATCAGTAGAGTTATCAACAGTTTACTGTCCATTCTGTCGAATCCCGGAGTTTATCCCTTCGAAAAGGCCGTCTCGGCCAGTAACAACAACAACAACACAAACGTGCTCGTTCTTTACATCACAGAATCGTTCTGCATTCAATACAGTTTGAAATATATGGACATTTGGTCTTATAGATGACGATAATAAAGTTTTCAGTCAAGTTGTAAACCAATCTGTATTCAACAAACGACCTCTCCGAATCCTGTCGTCGTCGAGTTCCACGTTGTCAGAATCGTTGTCACTGTCAGAGTTGGAGCCGTACGGCTCAAATTGATAGGGCTGAATTCCGTCGTTGGTCTTCAAACAACTGTTATTTTGCCCGTCATCATCCTCCTCTATGTCTATTTCATCTTCTTGGCGAAAAATATTTCCATCTAAGGAGCTGATATCGCTCGAATAGACATCTGAATCGGAGCTCTGACTGCACTCGCTTTCCATGTTATCCGCTATTTTTTCTCAGGCAATTGCCCTGCGTGACGTCATCAAACTAGCTGTGAAAGTGTGAAAAATCCCACTTTGCTCCCATATTACGTGTGTTTCTGATCGGATTAGAATTTTTTCAATATTTTTTTCATACAAACTGAAGTATGAACTATGATTTTTAAGGATATTTAGACAAACAAAAATTCCGTTTGGATTTACCTTTAATCGAAGTGCGTAGTATATATTTAACGGGGTCAACTACCACCACAGCTCCGCAACTGTCCTCGGGCTTCAACGTCCCATATTTAGTCGATCTATTTCTGTCCAGGGCTCCGCAGTGTCCTCCGGCTACAACTTTCTATATTTAAACCGAGATATTTAGCTTTCATTGATATAGCTGATCTAGAACTCCGCAGTGTGTTATATGAGTAGGTCGACCGAACGCCGCAATCTGGGTCGACCGTACGAACGCCGCGATCCGGGTCGGCCGGTAGGAGCGATGGATCGCGAACCTCCCGCGTGGTGTCCTCTCGGTCTATAGATACGGTTCGCTGAGCCGACGAACACAGCAAACACTTCTCGGCCTATGGACACGGTTCGGTGAATAGATAACCTTGAACATAGCAATGGTTGAAATAATATGGTAAAATTTGACATCCTTTCTACCCTTTGTTGCAAAAACTCGTCCACTGATATTGGTACGATGCTCCCGTCTCGGTTGTCATCGTGCCAATATCAGATATACCTATGAGTGACCTATGAAGATCAGCCTGCCTACTGCGCATGCGTTATCAGCACTTTTCAAGAAAAAACCGACGCATGGCCTCGAGACCCCTCCCATCATGTTCTACAGCTCGAGGTGAAGAAAACAAGGTGCCACACCCATACCGCAAATGTCCGGCATCTCCCGGAAGTGACCGCATCACCGCTTTGGGATTAACATTGTCCTATACGCCGGAATGGGCCTGGCATGGCCACCCCAGACCTCCCTAAACTTTTCAGCGAAATTCAGCCCATGGCCCCATCGTGTTCTACCTCGCGAGACAAAGAAAACAAGGTGCCACACCCTATAGTAAAATCCACAAGAAAAGAGAAATGACCATCCCAATACTCCTACATAATACTCCTTGAGACAGCCGCCAAGAGAGTTATTGCCCCGCCAGAGTTGTCGTCCTTGCAACCAGAATGTATAGATGGCGCTACGATCTTAATTTTCGTATAGTCCGAGTATCGGGAATTTGCCCTCTGGGCGCCATTTTTCATGATCTTGCAATATTGAACCTTCAACGAGCGATTGTGCCATGCTATATTATATAATACTAACGTGCGGGTGTATGTATCTAATGCATTCATACCACGGAAGACAACATGTCGAGATTTGCTGGTCCCGATGACGTCATCCCTCTGCATCGGCACACGGGGAACAATGTTCTATTTATAGATCGTGACGTCAGTTCTATTTATAGATCACCTGAATTGAGGAGTTGAACAGTACATGGCAATACTGCGTACCATAAGTCTAACTCCCAATGTAATCATGTATTTTTTTCGTGGCTATACAGATCGACCATCGTGTATTTAACCCTATCATGGGTCATAGATATCCTGCTCCTGTGCATGGACAGTCGGATAGTCATCGGCTCATGTTTCAATCCTGTTCGACCTTACATTAAGTTATCAATCAACCACCAATTCCCGGCGATTCAGGCGATCCCCCGAGAATTTGAAATGTTGTTGACTTGGGACTATTTTATGTCCGCGCAAGGGCGTAGGCAACGGGGGGCTTGGGGGGGCTTGAGCCCCTCCCAAATTTTGACGGCCGACAAAAAAAAAGAACAAAACAAACAAACAAACGAAAAAAGGAAAGAAAGAAAGAAAAAAAACCCTAACATAGCATATAAGATCACGTAACTTATTCAATTATTCCAGGAGAAGTAAACTTATCACCGCCAGTACATACCATTAGGCCTAAAATAAGATTGCAATTGATCAGTGATCAAAGCCATAGATTGACGATTTCGGGCTCCAATCGAGAATGGAATAGTGTGCTCCAAATCCAATCAAATGCCGCCTATTTGGACGAAAAACATCAAAACTTCCGATGAGGAGAATTTTTCGTAACTTTTTCACTATAAACTTATTTTGTTTTTCAATTGAGATCCCGGTACTTCTTTATTCACAAACAAGAGATATACAAACTCTCAACTACTTTTCATAAAGAAACCCTAGAAATAAACCTACTGTCTTTCCCAGATAATAAATCCCAGACGTTTTTGGTGATATTTCGGAGAAAATTTATCGTACAACATTGAAACTTCACACAGTATATAAACTAAAAAGCTCGAATTGTATTTCTGTCTTTCATTAAAATTTGTTGAGAACTGACCAAAGTCACCGATACCTACCATGTTATTTTGGGGCCACAATAACTTTGATCTGCCATTGTTAAAACATGCGAGCTTGACGTAAAAAGTCAAAAATATCTCACAAATTTCCCATCTAATTTTTGTTTTCGCGGTTTATTGAGAACTACTGGAGGGGAATAAATTTAGTATTTTTTGTTACCTACTGTGTGAAGTTTCAATGTTGTCGGATAAATTGTCCCAGAAATATCGTCGGAAACGTCCTAGACGAAACGTGCTCAGACACGCGCTGCTATCGGGGCACGATAGTATTGTCTAAGGATTAACTTGAATTATAGTGCAAACCTGAGACTGAATGATCACTTCAGCTTGTATATCATTGCAGTGATCGTCTTTGTTATGAGACATTTGGGATAAATCAAAGTTCAGTTGTTACAACGTTATACTACTCAGATGCTCCCAGAGAGTGCCAATTTACCATCAAGGATACCCTCCTCTCAGACTCTCCCCCTATCAAGCCCCCACAAATCTGACAACTTGTCTACGCCCTTGCCGCGGAGGCATCTCCCGGAAGTGACCGCATCACCGCAAGACCTGACTGCCTCACCGCTGATGAATACGGCAGAAGAATACATCCTCGAATCTTTGTGACGTCACACAAGCAGCACGAAGACAAAACCGATTCCCGGAGAATGAGTAAGCGCAAATTGAGGCCCCTTGACCACAAAAATTTGCATATGACCTCTGTGACGTCACTTGCGATTCCGGTCCTGTGATCGGAAGTGACCTTTGACCCTGCGCACCATTACTACCCGATATTGTACGCATGCGCAGGGGTCATAGATCACGTGACCGGAACCGGGAGTGATGTCACAGAGGTCATATATAAAATTTTTAGGTCAAGGTAAGTTTGCTCTTACTATACTACTCACACGAAGTAAATTGAAAGGATACTTGGTCATGGCAATATTAGTAAAAGAGAGAATATGCAGTTCAACATTCTCAGTTCGAATAAAATGATGCTTGAATACATGGATAATTTATTTCTTCTCTGATTCGTTGATTGAGCACACCAGTTTTTATGTCAAGGCTTCATCAAATACGGATACATGTATTTTCATTAAACGAAACAACATAAAACGTATATGTGCGTTACATCTGAAGATGCATTTAGCACGAGAGTTCAGTTAGAACATATAACACCGACATCCTCGCCATGGTCACAATCTTCATTACCCCATCCAGAATGTGGACATTCTGAGATTTTGGTTTCTCTCCCGGTGCATTTTACTTCATCGAGCCAAATCCGTCCTCTGCCTTGTCCGAAGTACGCATTCGTTTTGGCTATGGCGGTCCTGGAATGAGATATAAAATGACTTTAACAATCCAGGTGGATTCAGATAACCTCGATCGTCTTGGTACATTTACCCTGAACCAACTCTGAGGTCTGCGTAACTCAACGCTTGTTCTTATGAGGGAAGTTGATGCGTCCGTCGCCGGTTACCGGCGGATTAACCCCGTACGAAGGTACGACATTTCAGTGTACAATCGTGATATATACGGGCAAAATGCAAAATATCAATGCATCTGAATCGTATTCAAACACTTGTTCAGATATCTGTCACATGTTTACAATTGTGATATGACTGATACACAGAACTGAAGTGAACCAATTCAAATGAATCACTTTTGCATCGCTGACTGGCAAAATTTAATATTTTCATGCATCACTTTTTGGACTGCGCCAGTTATATCTTTCTCCTTCTCCTTGTTCTCCTCGTGATTCAGTTCCCTCTTTTCTAAAATAATCAACCGATTTCTCCCAAATCTGACTCAGATAACTTGGGGTCATGTAGAGGTCACGTACCATAATTGAAGTCAGTAGGTCTAAGGTCAAAGTCACAGTGGCCTAATATTCGGGAAATCATCGAAACTATTTTTTGTTCGAGTGGATACATCAGCGAGAGACGATACGACAGGTACCGAAATTATCGAAGGTCAACAGCACGGTGGCAACCCCAAATAGAGAATTATTAAATACTGGTTCAAGGATATAGACTGCGAAACTTCAAAAACACCTCAGGGTGATGGAAAACAAGGAGCCTATTGAGTTCGAAAGGTCAAAGGTCAAGGTCATTGGGGATGCATAAAATCAGAAAACTAATGAAATCACATTTTTTTTGAGCCTATATGCATTAGTGGGAAGCGATGTGTCGGGTACCACATTAAGGTTAAATTGTCGATGGTCAATGTAACTAACCACCAGCAACTCACTCTAAAATTTGAGACTCAACATAACTTTCCAATAAATTTACCGATTTCTCTGAAATTTGACCGAATTGACTAAGGAGTCCCGCGTATCAAAGTTGAGGTTAGTAGGTCAAAGATCAAGGTCAGTGCGGCCAAAAACTAGAAAAGTCATCGAAATTCATTTTTTTTTGTTTGAGTGGATACATCAGTGAGAGATGACATGCCAGGTCCAGAAATTGTCAAAGTTCCAAATGTCAATATCACAGTTGTACTCCCAAAGGATTTATTGAAAACATTGCACTATTACTCTGGTCAAATGAAAAAAGAACAACAACAACAGAGATGACAGAAGAGAGAACAACAACAAGTTTTTTTCTTCATATAGTTTATTCTCCCCAATGTTACATCATACCCACGCTGGGGAGCCGCGTTGGGTATGTTTACAATTCAAGAAAACTCGTGTCCAATTGTCCGTTAGATGTATTTTCGTCTGCTCTTGTCTGTCGCCATTTCAGAAAGTTCCATCTTTGCTCGGTGTGACCTAAGCGTCGTCGGGCAGGCCTGGATATTCTTCGGGCAGCATGTCCTGAAACAGTTGTTTGCGCATTCTGTTTGCATTCTCCAGGGCCTCGGTGGGTGGTAGCCCCATAGCCTCTTCCAAGTGACGCTTGGTCTTCATGATGGACCTGTGCGTGGGGTCGCCTTTCATTTCAAGCGGTAGCAAGGTATACTGTTCATAGATCGCCATGGCTGTTTTCCTGATGCGGGGGCGCATTTGGGTGTACGCGTCGCCTGTTGTGACGTATCCTCTCCGGCGTCCTCGATCGCTGCAGCGTAAGTATTGATAGCTGCTGTCACAATACGATCCCAGAAGGTATGTTCTGCCTCACTTTCCTGGGATGTAGGCGGACTCTCTGAGGTTAAGCTCTCCGTATCAGTAGATAGACTCTCAGCAATCTCGGATTCGATATCAGTCGATACACACTCAGCAGTCTCTATATCAGCATCCACCTCAACGGACTCCTCGAAGTCTTCAATCCCATGTATATTTTTCTGGTGTCGCATCATATCGTAATGTCTGGTGAACGTGCGTTCGCACTCAGAGCAAGTATAAGCCATGTTGACGGTTAAAATTTGACTGTTTGCGTTTTTGGGATACGCTTGCTTTTATAGACAGTAACGCCAATCAACGCTTAGCTTAACGCTTCAACGCCCTGGTGAATTAGCTCAGAAGCTCTGATTTTCATGGAATTGACACCAATTCATCGAAATGCAGTGACGTCCGTCAACGTTCATCGTTACGCTTTAACGCCCGTCTCAACGCCTTAACCCCCAATCGTAACGCCTTAACACCCGTCTCAACGCCCGTCTCAGTACTATGATGGCCGAGAAGGGACATCGCTTTATTGTGTTATGAATCTGGGCCGAGGCATGATGCGAAGTGGCGAAGCCAGGATGTGAAGAACGAAGGCAGGATGCGAGGCGCGAAGGCAGGATGCGAAGGCAGGATGCGAAGTGGGAAGCCACGATGTGAAGCGCTAAGTCAGGATGCAAAGTCAGGATGCGAAGCGCGAACTCAGGATGCGAAGTCGCGAAGGCAGAATGCGAAGTGGCGAAGCCAGGATGCGAAGCGCGAAGTCAGGATGGGAAATCAAAACATGAAGCGCGATGTTAGGATGCGAAATCAAAACAATGCGAAGCGCGAAGCCAGGATGCGAAGCGCGAAGTCAGGATGCGAAATCAAAACAAAACAATGCAAAGACTGGAATCGGAGCGCGAAGTCAGGATGCGAAGGCAGGATGCGAAGCGCGAAGTCAGGATGTGAAATCAAAACATCAGCATTGGGCAGGATTCTATCAAAACGAGGCCGGTTTGTAACCCTGATTCCTAATAGGCATTGCAGAGGCAATTGAAGATTATTGCTGGTTGTTATTATCACAGCAACGGAGGAAGTAAAATATTCTAATTTGTACCTTATGCTTTGCATTACTGATGTTTTATAGAAATTCACAAATGATAATTTGAATATTCTCAGATCTGGCGTTTCGGGAATGATTAAAACCGACCCGAATAATTGATAAGTAATACTGAAGGGCTCAAAGCTTTCGTAAGACTCTAATTAGCCTGGTGACTGTTCAGGTTGACATTTTTATTCCAATATTACAAAATTTACACTTAGCCTGGTGTGTGAATGGGCCAGATCATCTAAAAACAATTGAGAATTATTGCTTACCAGATAAATTGCTAAGCAGATCAAAGTGGCAGTATTAATAACATTATGCTAACCGACGAAGTGCTAACACTCTCACAGGACTTAGTCTCGTATATTTCAGGTTGAACAGATCATCCCAAGGCTGGTTAAAATTAATTTCCTGTTTAGGCATGATGTTAAAAATGATGTTAAAAATAAAATCCCAAAACATTGCCTCGTTTTTGTGGATTTTTGTTATTCTATCAAGGGATGATTTCCTGTCTTCACTATATTTGTGGGAACTCACAACCAGCAATAATATGTCTTGAAAACGGGAACCCAGTTACTCTTATTCAAACATAAATGGGCTAATTCCCACGGCATCCGGCTATCTCCCACGTGGTATTTTTAGTGTGACAGTTTGGCGGCGGAAAATGACACTTGGACTAAATAACATGATATAGCCTACGAACATCCTCCACGTAAATTTTGGTCAAACTCTTATTATTAAATTTCATAATTCCATAATGAGGCTGAGCGTTCCATGTCGATGATCATGATTTTGCAGAGCTGATAGGCCTACACCTCGAGGGATGACGGTAAATTTTGGGTGGCCCTGAAAAGGCCCGTTGCGAGAGCGACATGCATTTTTAGCGGGATTGAGACCGTTTCCGAGAACCGTTATGATACCATGCGGTATTATCACTCAGTGATAGATGGTTTTGAATTTCGAATAATATTTGAACAAATATATATCAATTTGTGTATTTTCAATTCTGGTTTATAACTGCAAGTTTTAAATGCACACCCAAAGCCTGTTTTATCGAACTATTTGATTTGGATGTTTCTGTGGTGGACACTGACGGGGAATTCTGGAAATGAATTAGAACACGGCCGATTTGTACCATATAGAATAGACAAGAATATCTCTTTATTTATGCTTATATTCCAAAGGGTTGACGTAAACAGAGAAACAATAAATTGGCAATGTTTGGCGGCCTCGGCCTTGACAATCTCGACTTCGGACTCCAAACTATATGCATCGTCGGATGAATGATGTAACTAGTTTATTGAACAGAAAAATCGTTTGGCTTGTATCTGGATCTAGTTTCATTAAATTTTAGTGTACATTTATTGCGATATCTACTTCTAAGTCGCTTGACTTCGGTCTCGGAGCGTCGATTCCAAAGATGAGGAGGAAAAAAAGAATAAAAATAAAAAAATTGGGGCGGCAGAATATTTCGGGGCGGGCGGAGATGCTTAACAGGAAACTTTTTAAGCAGCCCAATGTTCGCGAATTACGATATTGCCCTGTACGTAGACTTTTGGCATGGAGTGACGAGCATACGAGTTTTAGACAATAGCCCCAAACTAACAGCTAATTACCTTACTGCTTGTTAATAGTCTATCTGTTTCCGTGTGTTTATTTATTAGCACATAATAAGGATGCATGGAAATATTGATCCTTGATTTCACATTTTATATCATCAATCCTAAATTTGTACAAACCACCATCTTAGAATTGGCTCGGATCGTTTCGGACATCGGGCTAAGTAGCAGAGATATATTTTAATTTTTGTTTTAATTTAAATTGCTTTTTTAATTTTAAAATTTTAATTTTTTGCAATTTTAAAATTTCTAATTTTTTTTAGCATCACTAAGTTATCATATTTTAAAGCGAGAGCCCGTGTTTGTCAAGCATGGAAAATCACACTATATACACTATATATAAAGATCAATTTATCTGGTAAGCAATAATTCTCAATTATTCCTAGATGGTATGGCCCATTCACACACCAGGCTAACTGGAAATTTTGCAAGATTGGAATAAAAATGTCAGCTTGAACAGTCACCAGGCTAATTAGAGTCTTACGAAAGCTTTGAGCCCTTCAGTATTAATTATCAATTATTCGGGTCGGTTTTAATCATTCCCGAAACGCCAGATCTGAAAATATTCAAAATACCATTTGTGAATTTCTATAAAACATCAGTCATGCAAAGCAAAGGTACACTTCAGAATAATTTTACTTCCTCCGTTGCTGTGATAGCAACAACCAGCAATAATCTTCAATTGCCCCTACAATGCATATTAGGAATCAGGGCTACGAACCGGCCTCGTTTTGATAGGATCATGCGCAATGCTGATGTTTTGATTTCGCATTCTGACTTCGCGCTCCGCATTGTTTTGATTTCGCATCCTGACATCGCGCTTCGCATCCTGACTTCGCGCTTCGCATCCTGACTTCGCGCTTCGCATCCTGACTTCGCGCTTCGCATCCTGAATTCGCGCTCCGCTTCCAGTCTTTGCATTGTATTGTTTTGATTTCGCATCCTGACTTCGCGCTTCGCATCCTGGCTTCGCCACTTCGCATCCTGGCTTCGCCACTTCCCATCCTGGCTTC
Organism: Hanleya hanleyi; assembly: GCA_036873755.1. NCBI lineage: Eukaryota > Metazoa > Mollusca > Polyplacophora > Lepidopleurida > Hanleyidae > Hanleya > Hanleya hanleyi. Next base: position 6,308 of record JAVTVY010010253.1, on the reverse strand, counting down.
GCGCTTCGCATTGTTTTGATTTCGCATCCTGACTTCGCGCTGCATGTTTTGATTTCGCATCCTGACTTCGCGCTTCGCATCCTGGCCTCGCGACTTCGCATCCTGCCTTCGCGACTTCGCATCCTGACTTCGCGCTTCGCCTCCTGCCTTCGCATCCTGACTTTGCGCATCGCATCCTGCCTTCGTTCTTCGCATCCTGGATTCGCGACTTCGCATCCTGCCTTCGCGACTTCGCATCCTGCCTTCGTGTGTCGGTCCAGATTCATAACAATACAGCGATGTCCCTTCTCGGCCATCATACAATACCTATCTCAATGCGTTATGCATTGTCCATCATCACTGGACGGACATCATTATGTTGTAGGTTGAAGAAGATAATTTCCCGTCTCCAGCTGGGTCTCCATAAAGGTTTGAAATGCCTCATGCAGGGTCAGCAGATTCTGGGCACGGGTAGTTGGGTTGGTATCCTTATTGGGTATTACCTGTTTCTTATGCAGCAGAAGACATACCCGTGTCATCCATTGGATCTCATCTATGAGCGTGGTAAGATGAGAAGTCATGCGTTGGTGCTGAACGGTGGATTCACCTTGAGCTGTATCAATAATAACATCGATATTGGCTTGACGTGACGCTTCGGCTAGAATATCCTCGTTGTCGGGTTCAAACAAGTTGGACTCTGCAGTGCTCATGGTGAAATGAGGGGACTGGTGCCGTGCGGTCTATTTATAGTGAGACGCTTTTGATCTTAATGATGCGTTCGAACAAATGTTTCTGTTGTGCTATTGCTCTGACATACGCCGCTTTCCAGTTCATGCCCGAGGTTTTCAACATCGACGCTGTTCTTTCGATTTCCATATGGAAATTGTCTTGCGTCAGGAGAGGGGCATACTGCTGACGTAAAGCCCGTCGTACTCTGTGTGCCAATGTATTATGAGCTAACATTGCGACTTCCTCTTTCGAATACCCTTTGTGGTGAAACTTGTTTCCTGTGACCTCCAACATCTCACCCATCTCGGCGTCCATACTTTCTCCGAACAGATCCTTCCATAGCCTCGAGTTTACATTATGTTCAATCCCTTGTACGGGTTTGGGTTGGTCCTTCACGGTTGGGTGATATTTCGGATATTTCGGCACTGATGGTATGAAGGGAACCTGCTGTACGGGGCCGGTTTGCTGCTGCTGAACGGGTGCTGGATGGTGTAGGGGTATATGACGTTGTAGTGATGGTGTAGGGGTATATGACGTTGTAGTAATGCCTCGCCGGGTAACAGGTGGGTCGTCAGCCGGCGATCTTCGGGAGTATGGGCTTTTAAATCTACGAACAGGTAGCCGTACGGACGACTTGTCGCTCCTTGAAACACCTGCATGAAATGGTCAATGTTCTGAGGATAAATTCGACTACCAAACACACGAATTTGTGTTCTGTCGATGGGGTTGGAGAACAACACAAAGTATTGGCAGTTCAAGGCAATATCTCTGGACGCCTTCCCTTGAGGAAAGAGATTCTGAGTCAAATAGATGACAGACAGATTGTGATGATGGGATCCTTTGGTGAATAGATCGGCGATTTTTGAATTGTCCTTGGCCGCACTCATCAGCTCATCGAGCACTATCACGTTGGTCTGCTCGGGGACAAAGTAATACGGTTCGTCTATGTCGTGGGGAATCCCTGGGACGAAGCTCACATTCTGTAACCTTGTAGTTTCGTAGGCTGGCTGCCATTGGCTATAACACCAAATAACACGTGTTGGAGCTGGGGTTGCCACACCTTCCTCTAAAAACTTTATCACCCAGGATGTCTTTCCACATGCCGTAGTGCCGCTCACCGTCATCGTATAGGGATGCTCTACTCCACTTGTTGGACTTATTGCGGGACTCGGCGATGTCTCTTGGTTGGGTTTGCGTTGAATGTGTCTGAGCATACTATCGTGACGAGAGAAGGTTCTCTGACAGAAGGTACACGTACTCGACATGTTGATCAGTCGACCAATACATATGGACTGATGAAGGACACGTGTTCATTCCAGCTACCACCACCACCACCACCACCGGGCGTTGACGGGCGGTGGTGGTGATGACGGTGCTGGCGGCGGTGGTGATGGTGGTGGTGTCAGTACATATAGGAATGAACACGTGTCCCTCATATGTATTGGTCGACTGATCAACATGTCCTGTACGTGTACGTTCTGTCAGAGAGCCTTCTCTCGTCACGATAGTATGCTCAGACCCATTCAACGCAAACACAACCAAGAGACACCGCCGAGTCCCGCTATAAGTCTAACAAGTGGAGTAGAGCATCCCTATACGATGACGGTGAGCGGACCTACGGCATGTGGAAAGACATTCTGGGTGATGAAGTTTATAGAGGAAGGTGTGGCAACCCCACCCCCAACACGTGTTATCTGGTGTTATAGCCAATGGCAGCCAGCCTACGAAACTAAAAGGTTACAGAATGTGAGTTTCGTCCCAGGGATTCCTCACGACATAGACGAACCGTATTACTTTGACCCCGAGCAGACCAACGTGGTAGTGCTCGATGACCTGATGAGTGCGGCCAAGGACAATTCAAAAATCGGCGACCTATTCACCAAAGGGTCCCATCATCGCAATCTGTCTGTCATCTATTTAACTCAGAATCTCATTCCTCAAGGGAAGGGTCCAGAGATATTGCCTTGAACTGCCAATATTTTGTGTTGTTCTCCAATCCCATCGACAGAGCACAAATCCGTGTGTTTTGTAGTCGAATTTATCATCAGAACATCGACCATTTCATGCAGGTGTTTCAAGGAGCGACAAGTCGTCTGTACGGCTACCTGTTCGTAGATTTAAAAGCTCATACTCCCGAAGATCGCCGGCTGACGACCCACCTGTTACCCGGCGAGGCATCACTACAACGTCATATACCCCTACACCATCCAGCACCCGTTCAGCAGCAGCAAACCGCCCCCGTACAGCAGGTTCCCTTCATACCATCAGTGCCGAAATATCACCCAACCGTGAAGGACCAACCCAAACCCGTACAAGGGATTGAACATAATGTAAACTCGAGGCTATGGAAGGATTTGTTCAAAGAAAGTATGGACGCCGAGATGGGTGAGATGTTGGAGGCCACAGGAAACAAGTTTCACCGCAAAAGGTATTCGAAAGAGGAAGCCGCAATCATAATACATTGGCACACAGACTACGACGGGCTTTACGTCAGCAGTATGCCCGCCTCCTGACCCATATAAAATTGCTGGACAAGGAACCGATCCATATGGAAATCGAAAGAACAGCTTCGATGTTGAAAACCTCGTGCATGAACTGGAAGGCGGCGTATGTCAGAGCAATAGCACAAAAGAAACATTTGTTCGAACGCATCATTAAGATCAAAAGCGTCTCACTATAAATAGACCACACGGCACCAGTTCCCTCATTTCACCTTGAGCACTGCAGAGTCCAACTTGTTTGAACCCGACAACGAGGATATTCTAGCCGAAGCGATACGTCAAGCCAATGTTGATGCTATTATTGATACAGCGCAAGGTGAATCCACCGTTCATCCCAACGCAAGACTTCTCATCTTACCACGCTCATAGATGACATCCAATGGGTGACACGGATTTGTCTTCTGCTGCATAAGAAACAGATAATACCCAATGAGGATACTAACACAACTACCCGTGCCCAGAATCTGCTGACCCTGCTTGAGGCATTTCAAACCTTTATGGAGACCCAGCTGGAGACGGGAAATTATCTTCTGCAACCTACAACATAATGACGTCCGTCCAGTGATGATGGACAATGCATAACGCGTTGAGATAGGTATTGAGACGGGCGTTGAGACGGGTGTTAAGGCGTTACGATTGGGTGTTAAGGCGTTGAGACGGGCGTTCAAGAGTAACGATGAGCGTTGACGGGCGTCACTGCATTTCGATGAATTGGTGTCAATTCCATGAAAATCAGAGCTTCTGAGATAATTCACCAGGGCGTTGAAGCGTTAAGCTAAGCGTTGATGGGCGTGACTGTCTATAAAAGCAAGCGTATCCCCAAAACGCAAACAGTCAAATTTTAACCGTCAACATGGCTTATACTTGCTCTGAGTGCGAACGCACGTTCACCAGACATTACGATATGATGCGACACCAGAAAAATATACATGGGATTGAAGACTCCGAGGAGTCCGTTGAGGTGGATGCTGGTACAAAGACTGCTAAGAGTGTATCGACTGATACCGAATCCGAGATTGCCAAGAGTCTATGTACAGATACGGAGAGCTTGACCTCAGAGAGTCAGCCTACACCCCAGGAAAGTGAGGCAGAATCTACCTTCTGGGATCGTATTGTGACAGCAGCTATCAATAATTACGCTGCAGCGATCGAGGACGCCGGAGAGGATAATTTACAACAGGCGTACACCCAAATGCGCCCCGCATCAGGAAAACAGCCATGGCGATCTATGAACAGTATACCTTACTACCGCTTGAAATGAAAGGCGACCACACGCACAGGTCCATCATGAAGACCAAGCGTCACTTGAAAGAGGCTACCACCCACCGAGGCCCTGGAAAATGCAATCAGAATGCGCAAACAACTGTTTCAGGACATGCTGCCCGAAGAATATCAAGGCCTGCCCGACGACGCTTAGGTCACACCGAGCAAAGATGTAACTTTCTGAAATGGCGACAGACAAGAGCAGACGAAAATACATCTAACGGACAAGAAGGACTATAACAGATGCAGCGCAAAATGGCGGCCTCTGATTGGACAAGAGTTTTCTTAACTTGTAAACATACCCAACGCGGCTCCCCAGCGTGGGTATGATGTAACATTGGGGAGAATAAACTATATGAAAAAAAAACTTGTTGTTGTTCTCTCTTCTGTCATCTCTGTTGTTGTTGTTGTTGTTTTTTTCTCATCTGTCTACATCACCATAAAATGCGGTGGGAAACCCGGATGTTGAGAGTCAGTACATGCATAAGGTATATGGAAAAACTGGAACTCTTCTGTGTTCTGAGGTAGTTTTAGTGAAAAAAAGCTTCACACTGATACCCCACACGGTGCATTCGGACCACTATCCGTATGGAAGACGGAGGAACGACGGGGAAAACCCACTGACCAACTGTGCATGCGCCGATTGGCGCGAACTCCAATGAAAACAAGCCAGTCTGACCCACGAGAGCTTCACATTGATACCCCACACGATCCGTTCGGACCAATTGTGGTCCATCTCTACACCAAATACTTTCCTTCACTGCCCCAAAATGCCCACTTTGGCTACTACTCGTACTGATGACGTTACCAATGACGCCACAGATGCTGTGGACATCCCTCAAATCGGGGGCTGCACCCCGAGAGCTACAACATGACACCTCCCACGACGCATTCGGACCAAGGATGGTCCATCTTTACACCAAATAACTTCCCGACTGCCCCAAAATGCCCACTTTCGCTACTACTCGTACTGATGACGTCACCAATGACGTCACAGATGACGCGAACATCCCTAAAATGGGGATGTACTCCCCGAGAGCTACAAGATGACACCTCCCACGACACAATCGGACCAAGGATGGTCCCTCTCTACCCAAAATACCTTCCTGCACTTCCCTATAATGCCCACTTTCGCTGCTACTCGTACAGATGACGCGAACATCCCTCAAATGGGGATGTACACCCCGAGAGCTACAAGATAACACCTCCCACGACACAATCGGACCAAGGATGGTCCCTCTCTACCCCAAACACACCTTCACGCACATGCGCAGATTGACGCGACTTGCACTAAAAAATACACCATTCAGACTGTACCCCACACAAACTTCACTTTGACACCTCCCAAGACGCATTCGGACCAAGGATGGTCCATCTCTACACCAAATACATTCCTGCACTGCCCCAAAATGGTCACTTTACTTACTACAACCAGCTGCGCATGCGCAGATTTACGCGAATTGCACTTAAAAACACGCCATTCTGACTCTACCCCACACAAGCTTCACTTTGACACCATCCACGACTCTTTCCAACCCATACCGATCCATCTCTACCCCAAACACACTCCCACATACCCCCAAAATGCCTGCTTTCTATACTACGGCCAGACTGCGCATGCGCAGACTATCGAAAACGGACGAACCATTAGTCCAATCGGGTGCTCCACTACGAGAGCTTCAAAATAAGACCTCATACGACACCATAGGATCATTGGGGGTTCACCTAGATCCCAAAACGTTCACCCAGTATGGACCTATCCCCCTCCCCCATAGCCAGTATGGAGCTATATGAGCCTATATACAGGCCTACCCGGTACTTTTCCAAAAATTTCAC
>JAVTVY010010252.1:0-45403 GCA_036873755.1 Hanleya hanleyi | reverse complement strand
TACGAATTATATCGGTTACGTTTACATAAAGTCCACCAGTGGCCCACCATCGGCCGTACTGGTGGCCCATTGTTGGCCACCGTCGAAGGACCACTAAAGTTTTGCTCATCGACCCAGCGGTGGCCCGATTACTTCGGTCCACCAGTGGCAGCCACTTCTGTCCCGACGGTCGGTTTCCACTGGTGGCCCATTATTGGTCACCGTCGAAGGACCACTAAAGTTTTGCTCATCGGCCCACCGGTGGCCCGATTACTTCGGTCCACCAGTGGTTGCCACTGTTGACCCAATTGTTGGATTGACAATGGCTGCTATTGCTCACACGGCTGTTGATCAAACTTGCGATGATGTAAATACTCTAATAATTCAATGATAAGAAGTGATTTCCCCAGTGATTGAATTATTAGAGTATTTCCAGCATCGCAAGAATGTTTCTGACTGATCAACAGCCGGATGAGCAGTGGTAGCCATTCCCCGAATTCCTCGAAATCTTCAAATATTTCAATCCCATCCAATTTTTAGACAAAATAAATCATTAAAGTAAATTTAATCACCCTCTAAAATCATTAAAATGATTAAGAAATAATGGATTATTTGTTGATTTTGGACCATTTTTCGAAGTGTACTAAATAAATATGATCATAAATATTTATTTAGTACACTTCACAAAATGGTCCAAAATCAACAAATAATCCATTATTTCGGAATCATTATGATTTCACAGGGTGATAAATCTAGTGTAATGATCGAATTTTGTCCAAAAATTGCATGTGATTGAAATATTCGAGGATTCGGTGTACTTTCAATTAGACAATCAGCTGCACCTACTAATTAAGACGACATGATGTAGTCTTCATTCAAGAAGTAACATTTTCTTGTGAGACTCCATTTTTCAGTTCAGAAGGTGATGATAAAGGAATACTCTCATTCTTTTGCCGGCTCTCATATCAAAGACTTTTTTCAGTCGATTGTCATGACACACAGTTGAATAAGTGATGTGTCAGTGATATTATGGGATTAATTGATTAACATGTTTCAGCATATTATGATGCTCCATGATTTCAAGGCATAAGCTTGATCCTTATGGTGAACCTGTTTATCGTGTTTCAAAATCATACATGACGTGATAAGTGGCATTCACTAAAACGAATACCAGATGAAAGTGGTGGTTTCAACACTCAAGTGGCATAACTTATAAGGGGAAACAAGTTGGATCAGGTCAAAAAGGGTCACGTGTACATCTTCATATGGTGAATATAATATGTGATAATCTAGCAAAATTTCTACCAGGAATTGTGTTGTGTTCACTAGAGAAGGCAGTAGATATTCTTCTTGACCAAATAAAGAAAGGAGATGTAGTCTGAATTTGTAGTCCAATCTAACCAAATGTCAGCTTATTATTTCTCGTACTTACTGAACACAGTATAATATTATTCAACAAAGTCCATGGACTTGTCCTTTGCCTCTTTTCCTGACCACTTCCAGCTATGGGCCATCAGTCCCCAATATGGCTTTCATATGGTGGCGTGTCTGACATCATTTCCCCACAAAAGGCCTAAAGCACTAGTCTGAAATCAACATGAAAAGTACATGATCATTTCGCACATATATCATTCTTGCTGACAAATTAATTCAAATGTTCATGGTGGTGAATTAATTCGGATGTGGATAGTTAATAGTTTGTGTTCAGTCGCTGAAAAATGCAAACACAAATTAAATATTATAACGTCCCCCCAAAAATAATGTCGTAATAATCAGAGTACCCGATGGATAGAGGAAAAAAGTCAAATTGGTCCGATAAATGAGGAGTGTATTTTGGTGCATCAACATGAAATTACATCATGGCTACCGACCCCTGGACTCATGCCCAGTCCTCCGAATTATTTCAGTCTATTACATCATATATCACAATATGGACAAAGGGGGATAATTCTCAGGATACTACAAATACCCTGATCTAAATGGAGATAATACTACCACCAAAATACCTACTAGGACAGTTTATACATAATTTGTTTAATAAGTAAAACAAGGAATCAATTACAGCATACTATATTGTATCCTGGAAGATTTACTCACAACTGACTGAGACAGAATCTTGACTACTGCCAATATATTTCAGTAACAGATTTATTCATTAAGCAGGGTTCTGTCAAAAGACAGAAATAAAATTAATTAGAGCAATGAAATTAAAGGAGTTGATTACACATAATCTGTAAACATGTAATCATTCCATACTTGTCAGTGTAAATTGCTGAATACAAGTCAAATGGACATGATTAAGGGTTTTTCATAGACAATTATATTCCACGGTCGGGTAATATTTAATCTATAAGCCTGTATCTAGTAATTTATTTCTCATAGATCAATATCCACATCTATACGAAATACAGTAACATGAAAATTCATATCAAATGCTGATCCTGTAGGAAATTATGTTTTCATTCTATTAGCCTGACGAATCACTACATTATCCTTCGAAAAATATTTAATATCTCGTTCAAAATAGGTTGAATACGTATAACCATAATACTTAATCTTTGAACTGTTTAGTCTGTAAATTTATGAACCATAAAAACATTGAACCACATAAGGGAGACAACTCTGTATAGCAATGCTACAATTATAAAGGGAGGTAAATCTCGTTTTTGGCGCGACAATAACGTTTGCTTGAGCCTGTGCAAATTATTTCTCTGAGTTAAATTAATTAATACGTCGTTTGCCAAACCAATCGTTCACCGATCAAATGATTACATTAACTTTACGATAAAGGCACTAATTAATGTGTTCGTTGAACAAGCAACGAAATACGGCGTCTACATAATCCATTTACTATGCATGCTAGAACAACAACAACAAAAAAATACTTGATTTGTTTATATAGAATCTTACCGTAACAATAAACTGACATGCTAGGAAAATGTAATGGAACTCTTGGAACATGTTTACCTGAAGAGTGAATCTCCGTGGCAGAAATTAAAAGCAAATCACAGAATTTCTGGCTGGTCTTACATGCAGGCTTGGACGCATGTCTCAGGCAGACGATCACAGGGCCGCGCAAGGGGAAGTAACTGAACAAGAATTTTGCGCCCAAAGTCGGCAGAAATTTCCCACAGTAAATGAAATTAATTTTATAAGTAGGCCCCCCAAATGTTGTAGATATAACTGAATAATTATGCGATCAAACTGGTCAAAAATAATATAATTTATTTATGACTTTTGTTTTGACCAACGATTATACATTAATGTTACGTGGTACCACCAAGTCGTCGGTGATCGTTTGTAGCTCCGACGTCATCCACACGTCAGATGACTTGGACGCTCCAAATGTATCGGCGGTCCGGCTTCGGGCCGTTTTCGGCTCCCGATGCCGACTGTGCCACTAGAGCCCGCTCCACTGCCACCAGTGGTCCACTATTGTTTGCTGTGTGGGTACTTTATTATACATGTACATTTCTAATTCAGCATCACAAAAAACTCTCATAGATTACGTTCTCACATCCTCCATATATGTAGGTCTGTATACGCCGTACCAACCCTCCATGCAGATTAGTGGAGTTATTACTCGAATAACAGCCAATGAACGGACGGCGTTAGAGCGTGCTTCGCCGTGGTCAAAGGCAAGCCGAGCTTGTTAGAATACGCTGTGAAACGGTCTCTTAAAATTGAAGAGATCGAGGGAATGACAAGTGGAGGTCGCTCCAGTCAAAACGTTCAAGGGGATGAAATATACGACACATTCCCTGGCTTGTAATTTGCTGAAATATGGGTATATTCGGAGAGATCATGAGTGTGATTCAGTGCTCCTTAAAATTACGACATGGTCTAATAGCCGTGCCAAACTCATATTCTGCCATGGTACGGATTTTTCAGACGAATCCTGGCTGGAGATGATGCCTTTTCATGGGAAAAGGTTTTGGAAAAAACTAAAAATACACTTCATTGCAGAGTGATTGTATTTTCCAGAAAACGCCCAGAACGCATCTCCGGCGATCTAGACCCTAGGAACTTCCGGGGACTAGGCGGCCCCTGGACCCTTGGTTTAAGTACTATGATTTTCGACCAAAGCCTTTGTTGTTGCAGAGACAACATACAATTTTTAACGCTCTTTTCGTGTTGTGTGTTTTTACCTGCGACACGCAGGTCTACAAGAGGCTCGCGTTGTTCTTCTTCTTGTTGTGACTTTTTGAAATACGCATGCGCAAGAAGAGTGGGATCTCTGCCACACTTTTCTTTTCAACCTCAGATCTCACATGACAACCCTGTCTTCATGCACGTTTGAATTCATTTGCAACTATATTCGGTGGAATGAATTATTGCTTCGTTTATTTCCGTTCAGACTTCAATTCTCTTACGTCAACACATAGGAAACTTCAGTCGCTTAAAAGCTGTCGAACGACACATCAGTCAGTGTCTTCAGATATTACCGTTTTCACTGAACAGTATGTACATATATATACACTTTAAGATCCTTGAATTGCCTATATACCAATGAAGATGAGCCGCAACCTTGTCAGTGGTTCAGCTAATTTGCATACAGTCACAGACGACTATCTTAGTAAGTAGAAAATTAAGTTCACTACTTCTAGTAATCATTTTATCTACCCAATCTAGATAATTCACAAATTGTTGAAGAAGTAGACAAGTAACTCATTGTCATTAATTGTCATTGAATAATACTTGGTATCAAATTATAGATCATGCATCATAAAAACAAACGCAACAATTACGTTTCAGAAGTAAGAGAACAACTCACCAACTTTCGCCGAATAAAGTCAGATATCCCTGACGATGGTATAACCTTTACCGAAATATAGAATATCACAATGACTTCACTTTTCGGAGTTACTTTCATTCTAGTTTATCTTTACCCCCCAATCAATTCACATATATGGAAATATGTTTTGAAACGAATAATAATTTAACCCTCTGTGTAAACAGAACCTCCAATCCCTGGAGTTGCACTTACTGTCTTAGCTATACCGACCCATTGATGTTACTCAAAACTGACTCTATGCGCAACTGTTTTTATAATACAGAAATGACTATTTAATATTTAATGAGTCAGACAACCCCATGCGCAAACAATACATCATAGTTGTGCAGTTATATTGTGCACTTTCGGTTACAGGCATGAAATTTGGCACATAGCTATTTTGAATGATCCTCTTTCCGAACACAGTCTCTCTATCCTCATTCTCGGAAGCCAGGGCCTTGCTTCACTGGTATTGATGTTCCCGTCCTCTTCGGCACTCAGAATTCCTTTACATTAGCATTAATCACTTCCGTAAATTCAATACTTATGTGTATCAGCAGACAATGGGCAGAAACATATTGCATTTGACATCATTCTCTCAAGTCAGAGCCCATTTCTGCTAGAATTTACTGGTTCTACACTTCACAATTTACGTTACTTTGTCAATCAGTTTTACGAATGGCATTACGTCATATATTAGCAGATACTGACCATAAAAGCGATCTATTTGTCCTCGTTGTCAAAAGCTAGGGCCTTGATTTCTTTGAGGGGTTTTTGAGTTTGATTTTGATACTTAGATACCTTTCATATTGACTTAAACTTGGCAGTCATTTTCGCGAATGCAATAATTTGATGTACCAAAAGATAATAACGAGAATTCGACATCATTCTCTTACACACAGACCTTGTTTAGTGAACTAGCCCTGAAATTTCGCACTTAAATCATCTTCGGAATGACTTAGTGACAAACATATTCGCGAACTGAGTATAGGGAGATATCCATAGATATTGACAGAAAAATGTTTCTTGTTTGCAGAATTTGATTTAAAAAAAAAAGAAATTAATAAAATTAGCAACCTTCGAAAAGGCTTGGCCGAACATGTCAGATGAGATGCTATCTCCTAAGAATGAAATAGTTAATCATTTATATAGAAGAAGCAGACCATGAGTTGGTATTGACTTACTGCATGGAAAAGAGTGTCAAGGTATTTAGTTTGCAGACGATAACACACATAAATGCAGAAACTTAATTAATTATTCTAATCGAATATCAAGACTGTCACTCAATTTGAATAGTGAAAAGTGTCATTATGCCTCTTGGACAGTTCGATAAAGCCTTCAACCCCATTTCAAATTTTCACAGATCAAAGTGATAGACCTGATAATAAATTCATTGAAAATTAACTTTGAAGGAAATATAAATTTTTCATTTTGCTCGGCAAAGTAAGTGAGAAGGGGACTGAAGAGCGAAGATTTTCAAATATTTGAAAGCCTTTTTGATTTGCAAAAATCAGCGGCTGAACCGAATGTTTTGAAACTTGGCATACACGATACTTGTACCAAGACATTGCCAACGCGATCATTGTGACTTCGTCTGTCAATTCCGTATAGACGGCACGGACCAGTCAAAATCGTTGGATTTTGAACGAGGAAAGTGAATATATATATATGGTATCAGACCTATTAGGCAATTCCTACAAGTGTGGGTTAGAAGTCGAAAATTACTTTCCTTAGCATGAAAACACTGGCAGATGGCGCTTTTTTCTACAATTACCACTACCTCCGCTGATATGTCTTTCACTGTATTATTGCCACTGCCGCAGGTTTTGACTACAATGTAGCCATTTCTCACCTGTTTCTTTGTGAACTTCTGCTGGCAGTCATAAAACAATTTTGTGTAGTATTTCATTTATGCAGTCATACTGGAATGTCAAACATTCTATAATGATATTTATACGTTCACTATATTCAAGGGGAATACACCCAATAAGAGACATTTCTATTACACGACTTTCAAATAATGGTACTACATAACGCCTTAAATGACACAAGCGAAGTAATAAAACTCGATTATGAATAATTCAATTCGTGATTATCAAAAATTTCCAAAACAAATACATCATCGAATATTAGTGTGGAAATCTGTGGTAAGACGTTGGCGAAATTTCGAAACACTGTCCTGAAAATCATCTAAAGGTCACTGACCGTTCATTTTTCCAATACTTCATTTGAAAGTGAAATGAACTTTCCGTTAAAATGAACTACATGCGAAACACCAGATTTCACAAGCATTTTGTCTGCTTACAGAAAAAGCAATAGGGTCTCATTCTGAATACGGTGATTTACTTTTTGAGAATGTCCCTACCATCATCTTAAGACAGACGTGTGAAAATTTAATGGAAGATTTTAAGGTTTGTCACATTCAAGAGTTTGAAGAATCGTTTGAACATATTGAAACCCGAAGTTTTCAATGTTTCTTCAAATACGCAATGTAAAATGTGGAATGCTTGAAAACTTTCAGTGGTGCTTGAACACCTTCACTAGTGCTTGAGCGCATTCAGTTGTGCTTCCAGGTCAAACTGTAAAACATTTGTATTGGCAATGACTCAAAAGCTGCTCACAATATTAACTACGGGCTCAGACTTCATGTCCGATCTTTGATTTGATCAAACAACTGGTTGCATTTAGCAATGAGAAGAATTGCTCTTCTCTTCACTCTCTAAAAAACTTGAGTGAACTGTTCCACTCAAGTTTGAGTGAAATGTACCTGTTAGTGACAGAATGCGTGTAATCATGGTAATTGCGGAGTCCGTTTTCCGCTTGTAATTTTGATAATGGATTTGTAGGCGTCCGAGAAAACCGGAGCTGTGGTGGCGAGTAAGACGGTGAAATCTGGAGACAGGATGTGAGTTGGCATCAGACTCCTAAATAATTTACACGTTCGGCAGTATTAACAAAATTGTACCTCGCTGATTCCCTAATTGAGTTTAGACCTTCATCTTTCGACTGGAAGTAGTTTATTTCAAGCGCTACAAGGTGACAAACTTCTTGTCAAACATTATCCGTCAAAAATTCAAGCTGTGCGCGCCTCTACACACGAGGTCCTTATTTGGCACCAGTCTACTATTAATTCCGTTACTTGTTATGTATTAGCGTTAAAAATCGGCAAAAATTCAGAAAATTCACACTGCATAAATCCACCTGGCATGTCAATATTTACCTTGTGGGACATTACCAGTGGAAGTCTTGACAGATGCTGACCATGGAAATTTCAAATTGCCGCCACTGACAGCTGATTGGTGCTACAGAATGTCATTCAATTTGTAAACAGGGAGCCTTCTCACCCTTCACTGATCATGTCTCCATCCACCATGCTTTTCCCAAAATGGCCCAAATCAACACCAGGAAGTACAGTTTGAAGCCTCATCTGCAAGTTGAAATATCAGATGTATCAGAAATGCTGAAAAATCGCAGCTCATAAAATCCATAAAGATCTGCTCTCAAATTTCTAAACAATGTAGGTCGTGGCTACTGACCCGGAAGTGGTTAATTGTAGTCTGATGCCATTTCGCCGTTTTCTCTGCCTGCTGAAAGCAGTGCTCAGGCCCCGCAAATAGTCCCCCGGCGACGCATGTTATCGAGCAGTGAATCAAAATAAAATTTACAGCTGAATAGAACAAATACCAGACTTGCCAGTGGTACCAACGGCTTTCTATTAATCGTTGCAACGAAGGCGGAAAAAAATCGAGAAAATTCTGGTCTTTGGCAGAGATTACGTCTTGGGGGTTAACGGATCGGGACTTTTTTTTATTTAGGAGCCTGAGGCCAGTTTGTCTGTCTAAATTGATACGTGTGAAGTCATAAGACGCCCAAAATTGTTTGTAAACACTTCCGCGTCTGCTTCGCTTCAACTTGGTATATATTGGAGACTTCTACGTCTATTGGTTGTTCTATCGCGGTACCTTAAGCGGGAACTGGTTTCCTTCAGTGGAATTTGATGAATAAACGAAGTGTGTATGAGAACTACGGCGACTTTGACTTGTAACCCACACAAGTTAACAGTACCTTTTCACTCAACTTGAGTTACTTTTCACTCAACTTAAAACCACTCAAGTTCACTCAACTTGAGTGGGATGAATTTCCACTCTTATGCTTGAGTGAATGTCACTCAAGTTGAGTGCATTTAACTCAAGTTGAGTGAAAAGTAACTCAAGTTGAGTGAAAATCTCACTCAAGTTTTGAGTGGGATGAATTTGAGTGGAAATTCACTCAACTTTTTTTAGAGAGCAGAAAGGATGGGATCATTTCAAAACGATTGTGAACCAGCCAAAATTATTATATTTTGATAATGAATGTATAAGCTTTTCAACAATTTATATGTTGCCGCAGACATTTGGCTCAACAACTGTCAAACTATCCATATTTTTAACCATATTAAGGATGAAATAAGTTGTTTCTTGCTCGGGGAATATACTCACAATCCGTTACCGACTTCTTTTCTTTCGAATAATTCTACTCCACTAAACATGGTATAGTAGAATTGTTAATGGTTTAGTTGTTCTCCAATTTGTATCCTTAGGATAAGTTTAAGCTGATGTTATTCAGAATAATTGTGCTTCTAGTTTAATGACTTCCATTCATTGATTGCAGGACCAATTCACCGGTCAGTATGATCTCCCTGAAACACAACTGACCAAGAGGACGGGGAGGAAAAACACCAGGTACATGAATAGATCGGGTATTTAGAACCGAGCAGTGAAAGTTACCGAAAGCTATTATTATGAAACTAAGATATGACTGACTTGATAAGCGAACTATGTGTGCATGTTTTTACCTCAGAACTGATGAAGAATGTCTGTCGAAAATAATGGTTTGGAGGTCACATTGGTATAGCATCTATACAAGTTTGTTCAAGTAATTTTGTTTGAGCACCGTAAATTACGCAAACGTCGTCTGATATGACCTAATAACAATTCAGGATGAGTAACGATATCATACCAGTTCAGGCTAGAAGTCTGCATCAGGCAATATTTGCATACCTGGACACAGAGTTAGCCCAAGGAACAGTTGACTATAACCGATTTGAGACTATCTGTGGAACATACCTACGCCAAGGAGAAACAGCCAAATGTTCTTCCCTGACGGATTTGCTGAAAAAACTCCAAACAAAAGGAAAAATTGACATTGGGAAATATGATGTATTAAAAGAGCTACTCTCCCGTTCACATCTTGATGCTCTTGTGGAGAGGGTGGAAAAATGGGAAACCAAAATTGCTGAAATCTTGAGGCAGGCAGATGATGAGAAAGGTAGGAAAATGTTGTTTTATCTCCAAGAAAAACTTAACAGTATACAACTTACAGCTGTATTCCGGTTTAATATGGTATAACTTTGAACTATGTAACAATGGGACATTCCAAATAAATAACGACTCTATGGATGGTTGCTTCAAGACACACCTCACGCAAGTAAACAAATTTTTATCAGCACCCCCCCACCCTTCAGCGATCTCCCATTGTTTTGCAGCTTAGGAACAGACTCGCTCTCCCTAACACTTTATCTACAGGTATAATGTACTGACGCATCAAGGGAGGGGTTGGGCATGTTGGACCGTGCAGTAATGAACATCAATGAACAATTCTCGGTTTTTTTTCTCCTCTAACATTGAATACCTTTCCAATTCTCGTCAACTTTCCCTACCATAACAAACTCGATCTTCGGTTAAAGCCACCAATTCATTCATTGATGCGTCAGTCTGCTCCAGAGTATCAATGCGAGTAGCTGCCGCGCGTCAAACCAGCCGTCCGTGTCCCATGCAATTGATAACAATGACCCAGATGATGTCAGTGACGTTTAGAGGAACAACTCGTGATTTAATAATTATGTTCTTCGCTTAACTCAATCTCTTCGTTTATAACAATGGTTATCAAATATTTGGGCAAGATGGAAGTATACTTTCATGGTCCAATACCCCAATTGTCCAACGTACTCCCATGTTCATTCATTCCACAATGTATAATTACAAGCGTCTAGTCCGTCATTCATAATCCAGCCGTCGTCCATTAGAGAATATCCGCGTCCATATTCCAAAGACCTATTTCATATTCCATATAACAGTATTATCACCAAATTCAAAAAGACAATCATAGTATACATAAACATAAGCTTGTTTCCTGCAAGAGAGAAGCGGTCAACAGTTTTCAATGATGCCGGCAAGACATCATGATGTTCCAAAAATATCAAATCCGTATCGCTGATCAGTATTCTTAATCCATAATATTCGTTGTAAAGTCGTCATCTAAAGAATGATGTATCTCAGTCACGCTTTGATTGTGACTGTTCATATGAGTACCATGAGGATCTTGAAGTACATGGGTTCATACGGCCTCTAGCCCCGGGTTAAGCGGAATTAGACACAAGTTACGAAACGTAGCGCCATAGATCTTGCACGCTACGTTCGTATTTTGCTATCAGCATGCGATATGTATCGCCAAATTTGAGAAACTTTGAGTGGAGGCGCTTGGTGGAATAGCCCTGTTTTATAACTTTCTGCAACAATGTTTTGTGACGTTGGTTAAAATCATCACATTTAACACAGGATCTAGCAAATGCTACTAAGCGAGATATGTATACGCCATATGCAGGTCCCACTGGAATATTACTATCCAAAAAGGGATAGTTTACGATGTCGAAATTTTAATCATCTCTTTTGTCATCAAGTCAACGAGAGAGAATGCCCGCTTCATTTTTTATAGGGCTATCTGTAGTTTCCTTCAAATCCAGTGAAGGTGGATATATATCCTTCACTGCGTCATTTATATAGCGATTATCCACAGCGAGAAGATCGTCTATATAGCGTTTGGTGAATGAGAAGGAACAGGCTTTGAATGGATCGGTTTTTGAAAGCGCCTGCATATAGTCATATTCATAAGAGAGAACAGATACAGGTCAGCCAACAGGGGTGCACAATTAGTACCCATTGGAATACCTATATGCTGCTGATATATTGTGTTGCCAAATTTCACATAGATATTTTTAATGAGAAATACAAGCAGCTCTATACACAAAGAAACATCCCATGAATGATATCTCTTGTATGTAGTCGAGCTAAGGAATGCTTTATGGCTTCCGACATTAATATATCTACGATCAGTTTTCTTGAACACAGATACTATTAATGAACTCATACGGTTAATAAGGTCCTGATGAGGGATTGTAGTATAGAGAGTCGAGAAATCCCATGTGGATACATGTCGGTACGGTATGTGACCTTTAGCATCAAGTTCTTCCGTAAGACATTTTGAGTTTTTCAATATCCACATACATTCCACGCCAGAGTTCTTAGAAATAGTGGCGCAATACCTTTCCCAAAATGCTTTTACGTCCTGAAGGGCCCTCGTCAATAGGGTTGAAAGAAGCTTGGTGGTGGAGCTTCTAGAACCAGCGATGAATCTAGCTTTGTATTGTGATTTATGCATTTTGGGAGTTACGACGAGGTGCCCCGGAAATGTGCCCAGGAACTGAGCGCGAGAGAGTTTTATAAAAATCCTAGTTTTCATGGATTTGTTCTATAGTCTGTCCATTTTATTTAGTCGTCCACTTTGAACTTGTCAAAAATCAGTAGATAAGTTTGCATAAATTTTCCTTTTGCTTGAAATAACTTTGTAATTCTCTCCATATAAAATTTCAGTACAGTTGTTTCATGTATCGGGCCTCAGTTACATAAGGAGAGTAGTTTTACCACAAGAGGCCGCTCGTGAATTGTTTTGCTTCTATCATTCCAAAAATGCATGGTCCATCTCGCTTTGTGAATGATAACGTTGCCCAGTCTCATCTGTGACCCAATATCTGAATTTGGCTGGGATCCATCAAAAACGTACTAATGAAGTCCACTAGCGCGGTAGTATTACATAGACATAAACTACAAAAGATTATTTATTGTTTTGTTTAAATTAATATATACTATTTTTGCTACCAAAACAAAATCCATATTATTAACCATGAGATGAAAACAGGCTGTCAGTGTTCTACTCCCGCCAGTTACACAAACATTATAGATTCACTAATACGATTTGGTGGATAAAACATTCATTCCACCATTCTGTACAGTCTAAATATTCAAATATTTCAGCAAGCAAATCCACAGAGGCGACCAATTCTCCACCAGACAGCACCAGGCAAACACAACCTACGGGTAGGTATTTATATTCACAATATCCGGATAACTATTTGTATTAACCTCGCTGATGTTTTGGGATAATCATATTTATGGACATGTCGAGATATCCAAGACGGAAAAAGAGAACAGAGCCATAAACTACACCAGCGACGCTGCATGGAACCGCTAACCACGCCCTCATTACAAGCGTCTAGTCCGTCATTCATAATCCAGCCGTCGTCCATTAGAGAATATCCGCGTCCATAATCCAAAGACCTATTTCATATTCCATATAACAGTATTAGCACCAAATTCAAAAAGACAATCATAGTATACATAAACATAAGCTTGTTTCCTGCAAGAGAGAAGCGGTCAACAGTTTTCAATGATGCCGGCAAGACATCATGATGCTCCAAAATATCAAATCCGTATCGGTGCACGGCACCGTACGAGGGGTGCCGTGCTCGTCATAGCAAACGTACATAACAAAGGAAACATCCTAGTACGAGGACCATAAGTCAGTCCTCGAGCTAATGACTAATGATAGTAGACTCTCTCATTCGTGATTAATTTCTGTGGTGTGCAGCAAAGGGGCGAAAATTTCCTTCCTGGGTACGCGTCTTCCCGTTAGGTAACTTCTAGTGATGACTTCACCAAAGGGTTTATACGTGACTTCTAAGTACAGGTCGTCAGGTAAACTGAACGCGTTAGTAGTAGTGAGACGGCATCGTCTTTAGGATTTTTTAGATTGAGGCTGGTGGCGTCACATCAGGTGACGTCACTGATGACGTAACTTCCGGTCACATGACTGAGTGAAAGGTCATTTCCGTGTCAAAGTTTCAAAGATCCGGGTATCAAAGGTCCTATAGGGGTGTTTTGAAAAAATAAATATACTGGACTTTTGCTCTTCCGGTCCATACACACGGGGCTACGCAGTATTTTCTGCGAAGAGCATATCACACTCGCAGAATGTAAACAATTAAACTATCCGGCGACCGCAGAACGTGGGTCCAAGATGGCGATTTTCAAGATGGCGACCGCTACGTTTGGCCTATGTCGACCCAGGTCATTCCGTACATGACATGGGCGATGTGTGATTGGTGAAATACACGTTGTTAGTACGTCGGTGCCGTGCTTGTGACCCATCACTTCACAAGTCTCAACAGGTTTTACGCCATACAGATTATCGATGTTAATATTTTATTAAATATATAAAATTGATACTCTACTTGTCAAAAAATAACACTACATAAATACTAGTGAAATTGAGTCGTTGCTTGTCCAAAAACAAAATAACATTGACAAACAAAAGAAATGTCGACTCTGGTAGAATTCGATCTCGCTACCCTACGATCGACATTGCAGCATTCTACCACTGATCCAGCGTGGGTTAGGTAATTTAATAGTGGGGGAGGTTTCCCCAATATGTTATATATATATATTTTGTATTAAAACTTCCCTCTGAAGAAAAATATTGTGCTAATACATACGGGCCAGCCCTACGATAATACGTACGAGAGCTGTTGTTCGTACCATCGACGTTCACCCTAAAGTCGACGGGCAACAACTCTTGGTGTACATTGTCTTGCTTATTGTGTTTCTCACTGAACGTTAATCATTATTTTGGATTACAACGCTCCAAAATAATTAAAATTCTATTCGATGACCAAAAAAAAAACTTTTATGTTCGAATGGTCATCGAATAGAATTTTAATAATTATTTTACTGCTTTAGACCACGTTTTGCTCAGTTTATGGAAATTTTATATTTAAAAAAAAAACGACCACAAATCCAGACAGGCGGTTGCTCGCTTAACTTAGAACAATAATTCATCAGAAACTAAAAAAAATCAGTTTTCTATTGTCAAAACACAAAAATAGCGCAGCGATTGTTTGCACTGCCGCTTGCTGAAAACCATTAACCGATCAGAAGGGAGACCCGACGGTCATAAACGGCTGTTTTTTCACGGAGCATCAAATTTTACCCTTGACAGATATTATTGACATGTCAAGCTAGGTATGTGTGATTTAAACGTCCTTGTCTTGGTAGATGGATCGATATTTTATATTTTTTTTAAATAGATAGGGAAAATGATGTTTCGGTACAATCTTAACAACAACAACAACAACAACCACTCAAAGCTTCTGTCTTTTTGACGCATTGATTATGACTGCATTCGCCCAGCATGTCGAAAATTATGGGAAATTCAAACATTCGGACTATGATACCGAAGTGAACCGATGCTTTTGCATTTTGAATCTGCCGTTGCTCTTGTTTGGGCATATATATCCCGTGGCCCTTCGAGGATAATGCGAAGGAAATACGAAGATTTACGCAAAGAACGTTCAAATTATGTACACTGTATTTCGACATTTACTGACAGTAAAATAAAGTCTTCCATGCTGTCTGTCTGTTCTCCACAATTTTTAGATGGAGACTTTCCCGGGTATAAACCCCTTCACTTTATCAAAATTATTCACTTTATCAGAGTTCAGGTAAAGCCATGTTACGCAGCATTACGAATAACCTGCACGATACACAGTATACGACCAACAGCGGTGTTCACCAGTGAAAATTTATTGAGAAGTCGTTCGAAGAACAACACTGTGATTGACGTATCCACAAACACCCTGCACCCAGGGATATTCATTGAACATTAAGCAATACCTCCAAGCACTTAACAAAGACCTGGGCAATTCCTGAACAGTGAAAAATACCTCGAAATCTGACAAAGCCCTCGGGAGCTGACAAATACCTCGAAAACTTACAAATATCTCGCAAACTACGTCGGAAATCCTCTGACAGTGGTTAATACCCCGACAATCATTGAACAACACCTCGGCAACCTTCGGTCATTGAACAAAACCTCGGAATTTCTTGGAAGCTGAGAAATACCTCAGAAGCTGATAAGTACCTCGTCAACTACATCGGCAATTCCCGGACACTGAACAATACCTCGACAGTTCTCAAAACAATACCTTGGCAATTTCAGGGCAGAGAACCAGACCTCGGTACTCATCGGATATTGAATAGCATCGGAGAGAGAACAATACCTGGGCAGTTCTCGAACAGTGAAGACTACCTCGGCCGTTCCAGGATAGTGAATGTCGGACGTCACGAAATTAACTGCTTCACGATGTTTGACTGTCCGACATGTTTCAAATCATTTACGAACCTGAACGATTTACGACGCCATGTGTCGTCCATTCGCAACAACAGAATATATGCCTGCATGAGCTGTGGGAAAGTATTCAATCGCCTGAAAATTCCGCGACGCCACGAATGGACAGTCCATGGGGCACCCAAGCATCCATGCGAGGAATGTGGTCGCCTTATCCACTTGCCCTGTTAAGTAAGACGTCATCACCGGACAATCCATGGACCCAAGCAGCCCTGTCCTCCTAACTCAACGGATGCAGCACCCAGCGCCTCCAATGCTGATGGCCATTTCATTGAGGATCCGGTGGGGATCCCTTCTGATGTAGTGCCGGATACCAATGCAGTGAATGATACTTACCGGCGCCAGTGGTACTGGACCATCCATGGGGGCACACAGCCCTACCACCTTTTGACCCAAGCAGATTTGGCACACGGCGAGTCCATTGCTGACGGCAGTTTCATCGAGAATCCCGCGAATATCCTTTCTAATGTAGGGCCTGATATCAGTGTAGTGAATGACACCTAAGTTAAATCTGGCGTTTGGTTTGCTGCGGCAAAAGGAAACCGTTCAAGTCTGTTACTTTTACCCGAGCACTAACATCTGGGTATTTGACCAGCAGTTCACCATCTTTTATCGTGTGTCCTTAGAGATGGTGCGGACTCAAGTCGGCCACTCGGATCCCTTGGAATTGGCGCAACGTCAACGCCCCAACCCCTAATGGATGGGTCCCTATCGGTGCCGTCCCCTATCTCCCGGACTGACTCAAATACATACCCGCATTATTGAGTGGGAGCAGTGGCCCTAACACCGACCGGAAATGTTTATTCATGTTTCGCCCTCCATCTGGACAAGCTTCCACCCACAGATTGTGATCGTATGGCAAACCAGTATTGGGAGATGTACTTAAAAGATCAGGAAGTGGAAGCCCAGCACTTCTATGGCGTGCCGTTAAATAAACTCGAAGTCATCTCTTCAAAGTGAACATCTTGGTCTATATTCTCAACTGTGACGTCGAAGACGACCGTCCTCACTTCGTGGCTCACCTGATATATCAGTCCCCGGACAAGTATGACGCCACCCTCAAACTTAACCTCCACCAAGAATGGACACTCACGTATTTCTCTTATTTCTCTAACGTGAACACGTATGCCAGAAAGCCATTGGGTATATATAAAGTTCAACCACTTACACAGCCACGAGAAGCTGGTGTACGAAGGGATTGATGTTCCCACGGCACAGTGGTATTTCTCCTATCGGCCCGGGTTGAACCCATGGAGGCGGTAACCGCTAGAAGGCAATGGACGCGACGTCATATCGCAGTGAAAATGAGTGTCCACAGCAACGTTCCCGAGGGTCCCGTCTCTTTGGTATCTACTGATGATCCACATGACCTTATCGCTCGAATGGAGGCCTTCAATAAAGCCAGTGTCATGCAGCTGATGGAAACCGTCGAACCGGTCCTGGATGAACTGGATGCACGTATTACAACATCGGTCGACACTGACACCAAGGATGAAAAAGACGACGATGTTCCCGTCAAACACCCGAAGCCAAACGCCCAGAAACTCAAGCTACTTTTACTGGTATTCAATTTTATTAAGATTTTCTGTACCCCTACCTCGCCAAAGCCGGTAATGTCAAATTTGTCATTAACAAGACCAACGACCACGTGTTACTACAAGCCCAGTTCAATGACATGAAGGAGGAAGCGTTGCCAGAGACAACTTACACCAAACTCCAGTATGGATCCATGAAGGCATGCGGACTGTTCGGGATTTTCTGGTGTGATACAACAACTTGGATGTGGTACCTTTCCTCGAAGTGGCCGAGATGTTCCAATTCTATGAGGGTATGGGAGTGGATATGTTTAAGGAGAGTGTCATCCTACCCGGACGCTGAGGTTCTGTTTCACGATCTCCCCACGTTCTTCTCTATCACTGACCAAAAGGACGCCGACATGCACATGTGCCTTAAACAGAACATCGTATCTGATATTTCACCGTTACCATGAACACGGCCTGACACACATTCAAGGGGGAAAGCTGTGCGATAAGATAAACGGATTTGACGCAAACGCCATGTATCTCCCCTGTATGGCCAAACCGGTGCCGTCGGGGCATTACACCCGGTCGCTACACGAAGATGATCATTTCAAGACAACGGTCCCGTACCCATCTGGCAAAATACTGGCACGAGTGGGCTGGGCACTCCCTCGGCATCACCATCTGCCATCAAGCCAAGCTTTGCCCTCATCAATCAACAACCGTCTTTCAAGTTCATGGTTGCTCTTGGGTATGGCCTGGCCTACCACCGTTACAATGATCGACGAGGACTCAGCCCTCAGGCCTTGTGAGAGAAGGTACAGCAGAACTGACACTACATCATAGGTTTGGGGTACGATTACCACAAGGTGCGGGAGTGCGAGTTTCATGCCCTGAAACACCCCGGTTTGCTACAGTTCATCACCAGCACCCACAAGCGCAATCTGATCAAAACCAGACCTAAAAAGCAAAGTACTTAAAGTACTGATGTCGGGTTTACTTGCATCAGAGGGGTTTATTAGTCCCATATTTGTGATCATTTAAGGGAGGAAAGGTGGTTTTGCTTTATAAGGAATCTTCCTCAAGCTGTTCGGTTTGTAGGGCCAAACTTTCACTTTTATCAAAATGATATGAAATGGACCATTTTGTACAGCCTATGCATGCTGAATTACAAGACACGAAATAATGAAGGGCTGCAGATGCACGAAAACGGATTGATGGCGCACCATAGGTTTCGTATTTTTATGCACTTTTCGGTGCAGATTTTCTTTTTGTTACAAAAATAGGACACCTTTATCCAAAACCAATTTGAGCAACAAATAATTCTGAAATATTCAGTCTAAATAAGCTGTGTGTATCGAAAATGCATTGAAGACGATTCCCTATATCTAAAGCTAACACCCCCTTTGTGATCTTACAACAAAAGTTCCACGGATCGGTTGTCGATGGACCATGAAGAATGGCGTGACCGCAATATAGAAGGTTTTTGTGGATACATCTCTATATAGGAGGTGTATGCACATTTTTATCTAGAGCATAAAACCTCGACTTTTGTAAAATGTGGATACGCATCCTATATAAGAGATGTTCCTACGAAGTAGGCTACAGATCGCAAATTGGCCGGTAATGAGTGAGTCAGTCCATCCGAATCCTTTCGTCGCCAAAATAAGGAGAACCATCAGAACCTTGATTTTTGGCATGAACGGGCATTAGGGCATTGTTACCAGCAAGTTCTGAGCTGACCGAATTCTGATGAAAATTTGATTTATAATTATTTTTTTTTATATTTATTGATAGTTCAGCGAGTGCACTGTCATGCCAATTGGGAACCCTTGGCTGTATGTTTCACTGTATACACAGTGGTGGGATATGCCATCCGTAATTGTTTTTATGGAATAGGAAATGCTAATTTTCCATCATTTGTTAGTGCATTCATCTACACCGCTATGCCAGCCTTAATACACACAATTCAGTATATTGTTATAGATACATGTAAACTGTGGCCTTTAACGTGTATCCTATTTCACATCCAAACATTTCATCACTGACCACAGCAGGCATCAAATTCAGGTCAGATTACTCACTGATGGTGAAATATCCTACATCAACCAATTAAGTCAGCGTGGTGCAATAACCCAGCAGAAGAAGGAAAGATGTGGTATCATCCTTCAGATTAGTCTGTGTGAGCGACAAAGATAACAGTTTACTGAGGGCGAAACAAAGCCATGATGGCATGTTTAAAGGGTTTTCTTTTGGTAGAATTTAACTAGATAAAGTAACTTTGATCATGATGTGGAAATATGATAACTTGAGTTTTTTTGTACCTCTTGAATATTGACTAGGCCTATATATCACACTTGGATATAATTTAAACAAAAAATTAAATGTGTAAACAAAATATGTCTAAATTTTTCTTGTCATTTCAAATCTTGATCCATTTTGATTCCTTGATTAGGGGATACAGAATCACTGCCACGGAGTGTGTTGGTGTGTCACAGCAATGCAATTCCGATTCACACAACGAAGCTGAGGTGGTTTAACGTTTATCAATGAAAAAATCACCGATCAACCGCCATAGAATATAATGTGAAACAAGAAAACCGGAATAGTACATTCATCAGATTGCCGATATCCAAAATGTGTTGTCTCATATATCTAGATAACAACGTGATGTAGAGACGCTATTTATTCGTCTTTGTTCCGGTTATGCTCAGGAGAATGACATAGAATCATTATTATCTTGTGCAGAGAAGGTTTTGGTCTTGAGTTGAACTACCGTAAACTACATAAATGCAACCTTTCTACTATAGTACTATATATAAAAATATGTTGTATTGTTGGGAAAATAATGTGATTCAAAACGTTGTTTTGATCCTGGACAAGGGCACTTAAAACCATTAAAGAGATGTAAATGTATTTTCACACGTAAAGCTTGAAATCTACTGAAACTTTGTTATTCAATCTGTTTCCTTTACTTAAAATGAAGGCGCATTAGAAGACTGTTACCAACAAG
The DNA here is from genome assembly GCA_036873755.1 of Hanleya hanleyi. Classification (NCBI taxonomy): domain Eukaryota; kingdom Metazoa; phylum Mollusca; class Polyplacophora; order Lepidopleurida; family Hanleyidae; genus Hanleya; species Hanleya hanleyi. Next base: position 24,780 of record JAVTVY010010252.1, on the reverse strand, counting down.
TTCTGAGCTAATCTACTTTTGATGAAAATTCCTCGTGATTTTTGATGAAAATCACTGGCGATTCTGACTTGGGCGGTGCCCATCTTAATATAGGCAGGATTTCAACTGGGGGTGGGGATCTCCAAGGGTTGAGTTCGCGTTCGAGTCCTAATGCCTACTCTACTTCGTAGGTCCTGTGACGTTAGTCACACTGCTCATGTATCCACATTGTATCCACGTTTATATAATTTCCATACTTATTTAATCTGTGAGAAAATGAATCTACTAAAAGTACATCCAGACAAGAGAATCTTCAGACGTCGCAATCTCCGACAAGTTCAGAAAATTCGCTATTCTCCTACTCCACAATCATTTTTCTAACATCTCTTGATTATAAAACAAGATACTGTCATACTCATAGTGTTATTTTAAATGCTAAATAATCACGGTTTTAGAGAAATGCCTTTAAATTCATATGGATTAGAAAGAAAAACTATAAATCTAGAAAACGAGCCGATATTATTTAGTTTCATTGAATTCGTATGTCGTGTAAAAAGTTTAATGATTGGTTGAATAACGTGTGGGCGGAGCCAATATGTACTGTTCAGCCAATCAAATTCACGATTACTTGTACTCTGAGAAATTCAGACTTGGGATGAAAGTTCAGCGTTGACGGGATCGAAATATCGTATCTCTTTCTCATCCATACCAGCAAAAGGAAAACACCCCAGGTTTTTATTCTTTGTAACCATAATCAGATATGTAAAAGAGTTTTGTGCAAAAGTGCCAGTCGTTCCTATTTCGTTTTGTTGAAGAAGATCGACGGAGAAGACACGTCAGACACTTGAAAAAATAACGAAATCTGTCCCAAAAACTTTCGCCAAAATTTCTGTCGCAATTTTATTCAGTTCTCATGCTGATAATTGATCAAGTAAGGTAGAAGTAAAAATGTGGATACATCACCAAAAAATCATGTGTATCCACAATCCAGAAATTTCTTATTTTCTGCGATTTTAAAATGTGGATACGCATACATAATTTGTATCCACAAAAACTCGCCACGTGGTTACGCCTGGAGAATGACTACGGCGCACCCTTCCCGCCGTAACAAATGATACCGGATACAATAGATTGGAAAGGCAAATTTTAAAGGAAATTGTAAAGATAAAATTTACTGCGATAATGTACGTTCACGTTCAATGCACAATCTACCGTGCATTGCACATGTGTATATGACTGTCAGACAGAAGTACGGTATTTTTTATGAATGCTGTAAGGGGCATCAAATGAGAACAGTCTCCGGGCAGGAGATCAAAAATACACATGTGCAGAAGAAAAAAGAAAAACTGAAGAGTGATACTAATGTAGGGTTTACCCTTGGTAAACCCGACAATAACGCTCCCCATCTGACATGTCGCTGATTCAAGATCTGAGTCTAACTGGAGGCGACAGGCGTACGATATGGAAAGTAAAACTCATCTTTTCAAAAACTTTTGCTCGTTTCATCAAATGAATATGTTATTCTCTATGAACAATGATGATGTTCGATTAACATGAATAAAATTTAGAAATATCGATCAATCAGAAGAGAAATTGCTCTGTACATAAAACGCAAAGTCAACCTATCTCCCCGCAATTCAGCTATGGTCTGAGCTTGTCGTTTCAATAATACACCTCATGGTTGAGGAGAAGCTATGTGATTGGTCAGCACTCAGAACAGGGAGATGGGAGTGATGGCCCCAGATCCTAATCAGCGACAAGTCAGAGGGGGAGCGGTTTTTCAAGATGTGGTTTAAATCAGATTGCCACAAGCAGACATTGGATCATCATTGGATCCGGACCACGCCCCAGGTTCTCGATGCCGTCCATACGAAGCAGCTCTTCTGGTTCGTTGAATGAGGCATCCCTATTCCCGTGCACCTGAAATATACTTTTGCAGAATGCCAATCCAATTTCAAAAACACCGACGTGAGTCGAGAAGACACCTAGGACCGCATGCGCGCATACGCTGAAGCCTACAACTGCCTGACATTACTGCGGTGCATGCTCATCGGCAGCTTGTTAGAAGAGAAAATTCTCCTCGGCACCACCTTACTACATTGGTATAAGAGTCAAGGTTTGGAAATCACCCGTGTCTATCAAGTGATGAAATTCTCCCCCGAGGTCTGTTTTCGAGGATTTGCTGAGACCACCGCCCGTCACCAAGGAGATACCGATCCCACCAAAGCCATCATTGGAGAATCCGTGAAGCTGGAAGGCAATGCATCATTAGGGCCCTCACGTGAACGTGCATATATGTGATGAGAAGCAAGCCCGACGGCGCATCAACTCACTGCTGTTCCATCAGATGGTTCCCATTGATGACACCACCTACGAAATCGCAACGTCTAAAACACCATCACATACAACCTGCCACTGCAGTTCGGGTGCTTGGTGTACCAATATGCTAAGTTGCGGATGCTGGAATTCCTGTATGATTTCATGGGAGTGTACTTCGAATCTGCGAACTGGCAACTTCTGAAAATGGTTACTGATTCTGCGTACATGGCCTTGGATAATAAAGAATGGAAATCCTTGGTCAAATCCGAACTGCGAGAATGCTATGAAGGCGAACGAGATCAAAGGCTTCCGACAAAATACTGGTTCAAATTCGAGTGGACGGGTGAGGCCATGATCGCCCTCTGCACGAAAACCTACTATTGTTAAGGCGGGGACAACAGCAAGTTGCAAGGGGGTGAATTGACGACACCAACATTGACAAATCCCTGTACCTCTAGGTGCTCCAGGGTAAACCAGTGCCAGTGGGACCAACAAAGGATCCTGAGTCGTAGCGAACTAGATGCGCTTCCACATCTAGCAGCATTATTGTATATATGCCACTTATATTGCATTCTTACATTGGGGGAAAATGTTACCAAGATGACGTCGTAATGCTCCTTGTTGTAAATATGTTGTATACTTCAGTGTACGTCATGCTATTGTATTATTTCCTACTGTCATTCTTGCATTATAACTGACAAGTATAAATTCACAAGACATGGTGTTTGAAATCTCATTTTTTATTCAATGAAGAATAACATTTATAAACGCGAAAACAACACGTGAGCACTGAACATTGAAATAGTCTTCGGTTCAGTCATACACCAGTAAATCTCGGTCCTGGGACTGGGGGTACTCTGCAAACATCTCTACGATAGTTGGTAGGGCCCGTCCACGGCAACGGTGGTAGAGATAAAACAGGCAGTACTGGCCGCACACGCTACAGCTCAGGCCGCGCAAAGCTTGCTTGTTCCAACGCCAAGTCTCTGTGCCTTCATCCATGAAGGCCGTCATGTCAGGGCTGACAGGCCCTGTGGGTCAAAGTATTTGCCTTGGTCTTCTCTCCAGTACACAGCCACCCAGTGTTGACCGGGACGATCCATCGGGTCTGTGTTGAGCACGCGTGCGGCAGGATACAGACGGTCTAGAGGGGAACACGAACACCCCTTGAAAGATGGTACATGCCCTGGGTCATTCTTCAGTACAATGGAAATCTGGTCTGTATCCATGTTAGGTGGCAGTCACACAGGATGTTGCGCGTCTTGTCCACTTGAATGATTTTGTCGAACTAGGCGTAGCAAATCAGGTTGATGGTGCTCCGGTGGACTCGTGCAAAGTGGATTTCCAACCGTAAGTTGCCTTGCTGGTCGAGAGTCAGCTGATGGTCATTCTCTAAGGTGGAATCAGATCGAAATGGAACGTGTGTCCGATAGCGTAGTTCTCCCGACTGATCATCCTGGTTGATTTGACCTATCGGTAAACAGGCTGTGATAGTCCCGAATAAAATTCTTGTCTGAGCCGGTTTATTGCCCAAGGTTTTGAGGTGTCCCAGTCGAACGGATGTATTCGGTTTCACTTTGTGGACATACAGAACTCTGTCTTGGATGATGATCTCATAGTCAGCTACATGCCCCTCTACGTCAGTGGTCATCAAGGCGAAAGTTGGAGGCGCCCGTGTCAGTCGGATATTGATCGAGATCTTGTTCAAGAGGTAACCGTCTTGCATGAAGAGGTCTGCGTGCAGACGACTGATGAGATCGACCGAGCTGCCTTTCGCGGTGAAACTCCGCCGTTTGTCTAGTATTTTTGTTCTCCGTGCTCATGTGCTCGGGTGTATTCCGGTAGAATAAGTGGCGGTCAACTGAGATTTTTTAGCCTCTCGCCCATACAACAGAGTTTCCATTTAGGCCCAATACGGGTACGTGTTGGTCGAGTCACTGATGAGTTAGTCGCCGAGTATCCACCTGTGGCAACATGAAGTGCAGCCAGGGATTAGTCGGGCCCACCGTTGCACGGACGACGGATCTGGAGCCATCTCCATTGACGATCATCGCTTTCACATAAAAGTACATATGGACTAAATTCATATAGACCGTATCCGCATTGTCGTTGGTGAATTTGATGGGCCCTGTTTCATTGATGCTGGAGAGCGGGAGATGCTCCACCCATCGTCCCTGTTCGGCACTGGTGGGACGGTCCACTAATCAAATTCACTCTTGGTAGAAGGGCAGGACTCGGGGTGGATGAAGGACATGTTTAAGCAAAGATATCCCGGGTCTTCAATGTGTGTCCTCAATGGGTTGGTCAACGACTGGTGCGCAGTCTCGGTGGTGCAGGTTTCTTTTTTTATTTCCTACGGTGCGCTTCGCTTTTGCGACCAAATGCTTCCGGCTTCTTTGACTCGGCGTCTCAACGCTTCTCGGATGAGGACTTCGCTGAACGCATCACCCAGGGCTTGCACCCTACTTCGGATCGCATGCTTTCCGACCGTTTTCACCCCACGCGTCAGCAGTGGAGGAATGGTTTGATGATGCTCCAGAGCACCTTCCCAAGCCCATGACCTTCTTCGATGCGTGTACCTGCAAAGACGGGTAGCCCCCCACCCCCGTTCTGTTACGTGTAATAGTCCATATAGCTGTGTGCATCGCACTCCCTTTTTTAGGCACCTTCATTATAAAAAAGTTGGGAGAGCGTGCTAGTCGAAAATGAAGTGTGACCAACACTTTCTCAATTTGGAACGTCAGACGTTGTCCGGTGTCATCCCTTATATCGATGATGATGGTGCTCATGTCAGTCTGTCATAGAGTACGTGATTAACGCCCTGTGCGGCCTGATCTCCGTAGTCCCTTTGCATTGGCCGGACGCGGAGCAAGGGCGCATCGATATCGCCGACAATGTGACCAGCCACCACATCCGAATAGGCATAGTGTCCATAAGCCAGCCTTAAGATCCAGCATGGTCTTCCCATGGAGCCGACCGGGCCCAACATAGTTATCGTCTCCAGTGCACACAGCTCCTTAAAGTCTTGCTGAAACGTACGGTCACATTGGTCTGGAAGATGATCAGGAACTTGTGGATCCACTCGTGGTACTCCATGTGGATCATATTCGCAAACGGGAAGATATCGATTCTTCCCGGTCTCGAGCTCTTGATGAGGTTACGCAATGCCTGGATGAATATTTTGGGTGTATGGTACTAGCCTTCGGGAAGAGCGAAGTTATAGGTGTTGCCTTCGTACACGACTCCGTACCACACCGTATCATGTTGGTCGTTGTACCACGTGTAAGGGTACCGAATATCCACTAAGCCACACTCTCAACGTCTGTGGAGATGTAAGGGATGTGGCAGCTGCCTTACACAATAGGCTAAGGTGGTGTTGGGGAAACACCGCAGCCGAGCTATTACTGGGTTGTGTGAGGTAAAACATGACGACTGAGCTGCTTCTGCTGTTCATTTTAATCCTTGGGAGCTTGTTGCCTGCGTTGTGATTGTCGCACTGGTTTATGCCGTATCATGTACCTCGATCGGCGGGGTGTGTGGGGTGGTGTCGTGGGCGTCTACTGCTGCATCCAATCCCAACGCTGAGTATTTCGACCATGATCAGGTCCTCCCTCCAAAATTTTGACATTAAAACAGAAAACAGTTAGCACCCTCCGGATTTAGACAGGGTATCGGTTTTTGTGCTAATAACTCGTGTTTAACTCATACGGAGGACACTGCAAACAGGGCTAAGGTAACAACTCGTGCTTAACCCGTATAAATGCAAATGTGCCGGGATGCAGAGTTAAGAACTTGTGTTTAACTCCTACCATGCTCATTAGATCAGTAATAACTACTCATTAGGTCTGTAAGGTCTGAAAGTTTGACCATGCGAGTTATCAGCGAGTTCTTAAAGAACTCACCAATAACTCGTTCTAATAACTTCTGTATCTGCGAGTTTTGTATGAATTCTGTGCGATCTATTAAAAAATCTTTTTGTTTAGGTTTTTCACTAACCTGAATCATATAATGTCTGATATTGCAGGTCATTTCAAATAGAACACCTATGAAGGTGGTCTGATTACGATATATACACCGTGAATTATGTCTCCCCATCTATGTTGGGGGAGACATCTAGTGTTTGTGCTGTCTGTCTGTCTGCCTGTCTGTACGTCTGTCCGCCCCCTTTCCTTGTCTGCAAGATATTTTGAGAACTACTGGGCGGAATTTCACCAAATGGATGGAAGCTTCGTTGGGATAGCCCCCTCATTTGATTAGGTTTTGGTGTGTGTGCGTGAGTTCGTCCGTGTTCTCCATCTACTTGTACATGTATATACAGGCCTTGTCTGCAAGATATCTGAAAAACTACTGGACAGAAGTTCACCAAACATAGATGGAAGCTTTATTGGTATAGCACCCTCATCCGATTAGGTTTTGGTGTGTTCGTGCATTCATCCGTGTCCGGTATCCGTTCGTCTGTCCGTCCATCTACTTGTTTATGTATATACAGGCCTTGTCTGCAAGATATCTGGAGAACTATTGGATACAAGTTCACCAAACTTGGATGGAAGCTTCATTGGGATAGCTCCCTCATCTGATTAGGTTTTGGTGTGTGTGCTTGCATTCGTCCGTGTCCGGTGTCCGTCCATCCGTTCATCTACTTGTACATGTATATACAGACCTTGTCTGCAAGATACAACAGGACGGAATTTTACCAAACTTGGATGGAAGTTTCATTGGGATAGCTCCCTCATCTGATTAGGTTTTGGTGTGTGTGCGTGAGTACATACTTGTACGTGTGTATGCAGGCCTTGTCGGCAAGGGATCTGCAGAACTACTGGACGAAATTTCATCAAATGCGACTAAGCTTCACTGGGATAGCCCCCTCATCTGATTAGATTTTAGTGTGTGTGCGTGCGTTCATCCGTGTCTGTTGTCCGTCAGTCCGTCCATCTACTTGTACATGTATATACAGACCTTGTCTGCAAGATATCGGGAGAACTACTGGGCGGAATTTTACCAAACTTGGATGGAACTTTATTGGGATAGCCCCCTCATCTGATTAGGTTTTGGTGTGTGTGCGTGAGTTCATCCGTGTCCGTTGTCCGTCCGTTCATCTACTTCTACATGTATAGACATGCCTTGTCTGCAAGATATCTGGAGAACTACTGGACAGAATTTTACCAAACTTGGGCGTAAGCTTCATTGGAATGACCTCCTCATTTGATTAGATTATGGTATGCATGCATGCATTTGTCCGTGTCTGTCCGTCCGTCCATCTACTTGTGCATGTATATACAAGCCTTGTCTGCAAGATATCAGGATAAACTACTGGACGGAATTTCGCCTAACTTGTATGGAATCTTCAATGGAATGGCCTCCGCATCTGAGTTGGTGTGCGTGCGTGCTTGGTGTCCGTCCGTCAGTCTACTTGTACATGTATAGGCCTTGTCCTCAAGATATCTAGAGAACTACTGGACGGAATTTCCCCAAACTTGAATGGAAGCTTCATCGTGATGGCCACCGCATCTGATTAGGTTTTGGTTTGTGCGCAGGAAATCCATCCGTTACTGATGTCAGTCTTTTTTACATGCATGTACCGGTCTACTCTTTTCTACAAGATATGTGGAGAACTACTGGATGAAATTTCAACAAACTTGGATGGAAGCTTCATTGGAATGGCCTTGTGATCTTATTAGGTTTTGGTGTGAGTGCTTGCGTGGGTCCATGCAAAATGTGCTTCTGTCTGTCTGTCAAATTTTCGTTCACTCCATATCTTGGAAACTACTGAAGGCAGATGTATGACACTTTTATACATGTACATCACATATTTTATGGATGTGCCTCTTGTATCTTTTGCAGATTTTCTATAATGTGATCAGTTTAGAAATGATTGATGCTTCACAATTACATGTATTTCACATTGGTTGAGCACTGTAGGTGTCGGAAATCCACCCATTGCTATATCCTCGCCGGGCTACTGCAACAATGAAAATTGCCTCTTCGCAATTAATATTTTCAGATGTGCAGCAGTGTTTAGGATACTTATTGCTACATTCAGTTTAAAATACTTTCCCTTAAATAATGTGCCTACTCAAGGCAAGGTGGGAGGATGGGGAGACGTATGTTTTTGCTTAAAAAACAACCAGCATAGGCTTTATGCCGGAGCGGCAACTCAAGGGTCAAATCGAAACCTCTAGTTATATTTTGTTCCTCAGCCGATGCGACTTTTGAAATTAAATTCCATGTCGCATAATGTACCATTGATTGAAAGAAAGATATGTTTGTCAAATACAGCAGAAACTGTACTTTGGTGATCTCTTAATGATAACTAAATTAATGAAACAAAAGTTAGTGTCGAGTCTCATCCCTCCAGCGAGGTTAAACTCCAGAAGTAAGTAAGAAGCAAGAATGTAATTATTATTACCAATACATCTTTGTTTCCGTTTTTCCTACCAACAAGACATGTGTATAGCCTAATACCATGAATATATTGGCCCAGTGAAGTTGTGCAAATGTGGACACGTGGCTTTATTTTGTTTACAGTTTAGCAGTTTGTCGAACCTAGTTCTTCACTGTCGATGATGATGTGACTAAAGCCCAACTCACACTACGAACATTTTGTTGTATTAGACCAAAAACACTGTTCAGAACATGTTTTGTCTGCAGTGTCAGGTGCCCAAAATCACGAACATTTTGTTCGAGGGACATGTTCGTGAAATCAAACATGTTTGATTTTCGGAACATGTTTTCGTCCTCAAAACAGTTTTCGTCTTCAGTGTGTGGTGATCGCGAACATTTGTCCGAAAATTTGCCAACAGTTATTCAATCAACTGGCAGCTGTCGGTCATGTGACGAAGCCGCTCTCACATGACGCAACAAAATGGCTCCCATCACATGACCGCCAGCCTCGCTGCGTGATCGCGGCGACTGGCGGTCAAGAGAAAAATGTTCGCAGTGTGAGGTTACCACGAACAAAAACACGAACAAACTGTTCTGTTCCAATACAACAAAATGTTCGTAGTGTGAGTTGGGCTTAAGGTGGTTACATATTTTGATAGAGGTAGATTCTCAACGTAGATCTGCCTTTATTTATAGAATGACATCTCACTTCACTGCCAACCCAGACTGAATTTGAATTTTATAGACGGATTCCAGCAGCCTGATTAGTTATCACAGTTGAAAGTTTCTTTTCATTAGGCCATGAGTGTTCAAGGCGGAGAATGAGTCTTTTTTTTCCAAACAAAATTTTGAACCGACGATACGGCCGATACCGATCTTCTGTATAAACATGCAGCCAGGGGAGGTAACCAGTCTAATAAAATGGCAGTTTTTATGAGCAGAGTTACTTCCCTTCATTCTCCTCTAAAATCATACATGTAATTAATATGAAATAGTTTGTCCATGCAGTCTGACAATTACCCAAGTCATGTTCAGGCTCTATACATGCATCATACAGATGCATGGAAAAGCTAAATGCAAACTTAAATTAGGTGGGAAAAATGATCTCTGCTGGCTAATATGTCATTTACCTGCATGCACCAAAATTACCATGTACGATATTACGTTATATAATGAAAATAAAACACATATACTGGCATTGTAAGCATGACCTAAACATTGTAATAAAACTTTAGTTATGACACATTAACATTCAACCACCCACAGATTTTCCCCCCAAATTTTCACCAATCACTCAAATACATTTTATCACTTAGACAAACAAATAAGATGATATCCTGTATCATTTTGTCAACTTTCCATTGTGCTAATTTTGATCATTTCAGTAACCTGATCCTGTTGTCAGTGTTTGAGGGTTTTTTTTATATAAATCTGTCAATGAGTAAGAATGAGATAGGAGGAGAGCTCTACAGTTTAAATGTTTCATTTTACATGTAGATGATCATCCGATAATGTCTGTATATGTACGTATATTTATTTGTATATTCATCAAAATGAGCTGTTATCTTAAATCTGGTAATACCATATATGTTTTCCCCCGGGTGTGTGGAAAGTTACGACCCACCCTGAAACTCATACACCCTGAGGCGTCCCTTCAAGCCTTTTTATCTTATAGTAAAATACTGAAAAAGGCCTATCACTTATGACCAACGGTACAACATACAAATCCAACGGGCCATTTCGGTTACGAAACTGTCCGCATTTTGCTACGGCACTGTGAGAAAGGCGCGCCACACACAATCCATTCGATCTGCTTTCGTTCGGAAATCGACTTTTATTTTTGGAACAAATGACACCTTTTGGTGAGTTATGTGTCGGAAACTTCAGTGAAAATAATGTATAACTTTATTCCATTAAATTTTGACGAATGAGCGAAAGTTATTCCATAAATATTGAGATATGAACTTTCGAAGCAAGAGCGTCGTTTCCAATAGTCAAGTACCAAGACTTACGATAGTGGGGATTTGGGGCGAGTGAATGTAATTTTCTGGTCTGTTTCCGACGTTGTTTATCTACCTCGTTGACACATGGGAGATCACGCGGCATGACTCTGACAACAGATCAGTGTCTTGGAACTTGATTACGTTTCCAATTGCACGTGAGTTGTTTTCTATATACCCCGAGTAGCAAGACATCTTCTTCTTCTTGTTTAATTTGGATGGCGCTTTCAATTCATCAGAATTATGCGCGCCAGATCTTGAAATTTTTAACTTTTTTTTTGTTTTTCACCTTTACTTTTCACATCCAATTCTCAACTTTTTTTTGATCGAACACTTTTGTCTCTAAGTGCGTCACGTTTCTTCTTTCTCTCGGCAATTTCCATCTCATATCGGTTGAATGATTTTTCCGGAGATTTCTGTACAAATTTTTCCGATGTGAGTGAGTTCAAGATATCAGTTACTTCGTCATCTGTATATTTCTGACCAGGTATCTTGACTTTGGACTTTCTCACAGCCTCCTTCGCCTCACATATCAATCCGTCCACTACTCTCTCCTCACACTTAATTACCGCCATTCCCTCCTTCCCTTCCTTCACCATGTAATCCGTCACCCCGTCCATACACCATTCCACCACGTTCTCCACCACCTCCTTCACCCCAGCTTCAACCAATTTCTCCTCCGTCATCACCACTCTCTCTTCACTCTCCACACTATCACAGTCCATATCACTACTTTCCCCAGTATGACTATCCACCTCTGTTTCCGCCTCATATATGTTTTCCAAGACATCACTCGGGGTGTATGGGTTTATAGGACCCGACCTTTTAACCAATCACAATTCAGATATTGAATACAAATTTGCTTGTGGGGTAATAATTGATAATATACCATGATCATTTAGGGTACAGCTGTAGGCAATAGTATCTATCGGATGTGTAAAGCTTAAGGTTGTATCGATAAGTTAAATGCAAGTACAGTACATTTACCACAGAAAGCATCATTACATTTTACAGATACATGTAAATCCAGTACATCAAGAACCTCTGTTCGCTGCCTTGGAAGTAATTTTACGTTTTCCGAATTATTTCTAGCTGGTATTTCTATTTATGTTTTTCAAGTTTGACAACTTGTGGTTGTCCCAAAAATAAATCACTTGCCCAATTTTTCTAATCATTGTAGCCTTCAATTAACATTTCATTTTCATAGACTAGGCCAACCACCTCGCTGGGGGTCCAACAATACCCCAGCCACCAGTCAGATTTTTGGACGGGATTTGGGACCTTCGCGCACATCGCCCGAAGTGACATATATAGTAGAATAGATATTTGCCGAAGATTTCGATTACTTTTCAAGTCTGCATAATACCTCTGTTGACCTAGCGTTAAAAGAAATTATCTGAAGATTATTTTCCCTGTGTATCTGGACAGATCATATGAAAGGTGGTTCGCTCATGTGCAACACTGAAGGAGTTGTTCGGTCGGATTCAAACTGAACCGTGCGTACGTGGGGTTTCCGCTATACGCCATAGCAACGTAGTAAAGGTAAACTTCCGCTATTGGAGGCAGGGATGATAAATGAGCCTGCGAAATGGAGCATGCGCTGTGGAGAGGATGAGACTAGACCTCATAATTGTCATTCTGATAGCATCAAGTAACCAGATCCTTTTTTAGCCCACCATCACCAGATGGTGGGCTGTTCAAATAACTTTTTGTCCGTGGTCCGTCCTCCGTCAGTCCGTCCGTCATCCGTCGTCGTCGTCACGTCCGTAAACAATTCTTGTTACCGCGATTTCTCAGGAACTACTGCATGGATCTTTTCTCAAATTTGGTACACAGGTTCCCCTTGGGGTCTAGTTGTGCAAGATACCTTTTCTGGTCCGATTCGAAAATCCAAATGGCCACAAGGCGGCCATGTTGAATTTCCCCATGAAACCTTGTTATCGCGATTTCTCAGGAACTACTGCATGGATCTTTCTCAAATTTGGTACACAGGTTCCCCTTGGGGTCTAGTTGTGCAAGATACTTTCTGGTCCGATTCAATCAATATGGCCACGCAGGCATCTTGGATTCTTGTTATCGCGATTTCTCAGGAACTGCAAGGATCTTTCTCAAATTGGTACAGGTTCCCCTTGGTCTAGTTGTAAGATACCTTTTCGTCCGATTCGAAAATCCGATATGGCCACCAGGCGTCCATCTTGGATTTCCCCATGAAACCTTGTTATCGCGATTTCTCAGGAACTACTGCGTGGATCTTTATCAAATTTGTTACGCAGGTTTCCCTTTGGGTCTAGTTGTGCAAGATACCTTTACTGGTCCGATTCGAAAATCCAATATGGCCTTCAGGCAGCCATCTTGGATTTCCCCATGAAACATTTTTATCGTCATTTCTCAGGAACTACTGCATGGAGCTTTCTCAAATTTGTTACACAGGTTTCCCTTTGGGTCTAGTTGTGCAATATGCCTTTTCTGGGCCGATTCGAAAATCCAATATGGCCACCTGGCAGCCATCTTGGATTTCCCCGTGAAACTTTATCGTCATTTTTCAGTAAGTACTGCATGGATCTTTCTCAAATTTGGTACACAGGTGCCCATTGGGGTCTAGTTGTGCAAGATATCTTTTCTGGTCCGATTCGAAAATCCAATGTGGCCACAAGGCAGCCATCTTGGATTTCCCCATGAAACCTTGTTATCGCAATTTCTCAGGAGCTACTGCATGGATCTTTCTCAAATTTGATACACATGTTCTCCTTGGGGTCTAGTTGTGCAAGATACCTTTTCTGGTCCGATTCGAAAATCCAATATGGCCACCTGGCAGCCATCTTGGATTTTTCCCCTAGAAACTTTGTCGTCATTTCTCAGGAAGTACTGCATGGATCTTTCTCAAATTTGGTACACAGGTCCCCATTGGGGTCTAGTTGTGCAAGATATCTTTTCTGGTCCGATTCGAAAATCCAATATGGCCACCAGGCCGCCATCTTGGATTTCCCCATGAAACTTTATCGTCATTTCTCAGGAAGTACTGCATGGATCTTTCTCAAATTTGGTACACAGGTTCTTCTTGGGGTCTAGCTGTGCAAAATACCTTTTCTGGTCCGATTCCAACATCCAATATGGCCACCAGGCAGCCATCTTGGACTTACCCATGAAACTTTGTTATCGTCATTTCTCAGGAAGTACTGCCTGGATCTTTCTCAAATTTGGTACACAGGTTCCCCTTGTGGTCCAGTTGTGCAAGATACCTTTTCTGGTCTGATTCGAAAATCCAATATGGCCACCAGGCAGCCATCTTGGATTTCCCCGTCAGTCCGTCCGTCGTCCGTCCGTCCGTCCGTGAACAATTCTTGTAATCGGGATTTCTCAGGAACTACTGCATGGATCTTTCTGAAATTTGGTACACAGGTTCCCCTTGGGGTCTAGTTGTACAAGAAACCTTTTCTGGTCCGATTCGATAATCCAATATGGCCACCAGGCAGCCATCTTGGATTTCCCCATGAAACCTTGTTATCGCGATTTCTCAGGAACTACTGCATGGATCTTTCTCAAATTTGGCACACAGGTTCCCCTTGGGGTCTAGTTGTGCAAGAAACCTTTTTTGGTCCGATTCGAAAATCCAATATGGCCACCAGGCAGCCATCTTGGATTTCCCCATGAAACCTTGTTATCGCGATTTCTCAGGAAGTACGGCATGGATCTTTCTCAAATTTGGTACAGGTTCTTCTTGGGCTCCAGCTTCGTGCAAACACCTTTCAGTCCACTGAAATCCAATATGGCCACCAGGCAGCCATCTTGGACTTACCCATGAAACTTTATCGTCATTTCTCAGGAAGTTCTGCCTGGATCTTTCTCAAATTTGGTACACAGGTTCCCCTTGTGGTCCAGTTGTGCAAGATACCTTTTCTGGTCTGATTCGAAAATCCAATATGGCAACCAGGCAGCCATCTTGGATTTCCCCGTCAGTCCGTCCGTCGTCCGTCCGTCCGTCCGTAAACAATTCTTGTAATCGGGATTTCTCAGGAACTACTGCATGGATCTTTCTCAAATGTGGTACACAGGTTCCCCTTGTGGTCCAGTTGTGCAAGATATCTTTTCTGGTCCGATTCGAAAATCCAATATGGCCACAAGGCAGCCATCTTGGATTTCCCCATGAAACCTTGTTATCGCGATTTCTCAGGAACTACTGCATGGATCTTTCTCAAATTTGATACACATGTTCTCCTTGGGGTCTAGTTGTGCAAGATACCTTTTCTGGTCCGATTCGAAAATCCAATATGGCCACCTGGCAGCCATCTTGGATTTCCCCGTGAAACTTTATCGTCATTTTTCAGTAAGTACTGCATGGATCTTTCTCAAATTTTGTACACAGGTCACCATTGGGGTCTAGTTGTGCAAGATATCTTTTCTGGTCCGATTCGAAAATCCAATATGGCCACCAGGCAGCCATCTTGGATTTCCCCATGAAACTTTATCGTCATTTCTCAGGAAGTACGGCATGGATCTTTCTCAAATTTGGTACACAGGTTCTTCTTGGGGTCTAGTTGTGCAAAATACCTTTTCTGGTCCGATTCGAAAATCCAATATGGCCACCAGGCAGCCATCTTGGACTTACCCATGAAACTTTGTTATCGTCATTTCTCAGGAAGTTCTGCCTGGATCTTTCTCAAATTTGGTACACAGGTTCCCCTTGTGGTCCAGTTGTGCAAGATACCTTTTCTGGTCTGATTCGAAAATCCAATATGGCCACCAGGCAGCCATCTTGGATTTCCCCGTCAGTCCGTCCGTCGTCCGTCCGTCCGTCCGTGAACAATTCTTGTAATCGGGATTTCTCAGGAACTACTGCATGGATCTTTCTGAAATTTGGTACACAGGTTCCCCTTGGGGTCTAGTTGTACAAGAAACCTTTTCTGGTCCGATTCGATAATCCAATATGGCCACCAGGCAGCCATCTTGGATTTCCCCATGAAACCTTGTTATCGCGATTTCTCAGGAACTACTGCATGGATCTTTCTCAAATTTGGCACACAGGTTCCCCTTGGGGTCTACTTGTGCAAGATACCTTTTCTGGTCCGATTCGAAAATCCGATATGGCCACCAGGCAGCCATCTTCGATTTTCCCATGAAACTTTATCGTCATTTCTCAGGAAGTACGGCATGGATCTTTCTCAAATTTTGTACACAGGTTCTTCTTGGGGTCTAGTTGTGCAAAATACCTTTTCTAGTCCGATTCGAAAATCCAATATGGCCACCAGGCAGCCATCTTGGACTTACCCATGAAACTTTGTTATCGTCATTTCTCAGGAAGTTCTGCCTGGATCTTTCTCAAATTTGGTACACAGGTTCCCCTTGTGGTCCAGTTGTGCAAGATACCTTTTCTGGTCTGATTCGAAAATCCAATATGGCCACCAGGCAGCCATCTTGGATTTCCCCGTCAGTCCGTCCGTCGTCCGTCCGTCCGTCCGTAAACAATTCTTGTAATCGGGATTTCTCAGGAACTACTGCATGGATCTTTCTCAAATTTGGTACACAGGTTCCCCTTGTGGTCTAGTTGTACAAGAAACCTTTTCTGGTCCGATTCGATAATCCAATATGGCCACCAGGCAGCCATCTTGGATTTCCCCATGAAACCTTGTTATCGCGATTTCTCAGGAACTACTGCATGGATCTTTCTCAAATTTGGTACACAGGTTCCCCTTGGGGTCTATTTGTGCAAGATACCGTTTCTGGTCCGATTCGAAAATCCGATATGGCCACCAGGCAGCCATCTTCGATTTCCCCATGAAACTTTATCGTCATTTCTCAGGAAGTACGGCATGGATCTTTCTCAAATTTTGTACACAGGTTCTTCTTGGGGTCTAGTTGTGCAAAATACCTTTTCTGGTCCGATTCGAAAATCCAATATGGCCACCAGGCAGCCATCTTGGACTTACCCATGAAACTTTATTATCGTCATTTCTCAGGAAGTACTGCCTGGATCTTTCTCAAATTTGGTACACAGGTTCCCCTTGTGGTCCAGTTGTGCAAGATACCTTTTCTGGTCTGATTCGAAAATCCAATATGGCCACCAGGCAGCCATCTTGGATTTCCCCGTCCGTCGTCCGTCCGTCCGTAAACAATTCTTGTTATCGGGATTTCTCAGGAACTATTGCATGGATCTTTCTCAAATTTGGTACACAGGTTCCCCCTGGGGTCTAGTTGTGCAAGAAACCGTTTCTGTTTCGATAATCCAATATGGCCACCAGGCAGCCATCTTGGATTTCCCCATGAAACCTTGTTATCGGTACACAGGGCCCTGGGTTAGATAAGCTCGCTTACCAGGCGTCCATTGTGACTTTTACCCTCTATAAATAAAGTTATTATTATTATTATTATTATCGCGATTTCTCAGGAACTACTTCATGGATCTTTCTCAAATTTGGTACACAGGTTTCCCTTGGGGTCTATTTGTGCAAGATACCTTTTCTGGTCCGATTCGAATATCCAATATGGCCACAAGGCAGCCATCTTGGATTTCCCCATGAAACCTTGTTATCGCGATTTCTCAGGAACTACTGCATGGATCTTTCTCAAATTTGATACACATGTTCTCCTTGGGGTCTAGATGTGTAAGATACCTTTTCTGGTCCGATTCGAAAATCCAATATGGCCACCATGCAGCCATCTTGGATTTACCCATGAAACTTTGTTATCGTCATTTCTCAGGAAGTACGGCATGGATCTTTCTCAAATTTGGTACACATGTTCCCGTTAGGTTCTAGTTGTGCAAGATACCTTTTTCGGTCCGAATCGAAATTCCAATATGGCCACCTGGCAGCCATCTTAGATTTCTCCATGAAACTTTATCGTGATTTCTCAGGAAGTATTGCCTGGATCTTTCTCAAATTTGGTACACAGGTTCTCCTTGTGGTCCAGTTGTGCAAGATACCTTTATTGGTCCGATTCCAAAATCCAATATGGCCACCAGGCGCCCTTCTTGGATTTTCCAGTGAAACATTGTTATCGTGATTTCTCAAGAAGTACTACATGGATCTTCCTCAAATTTGGTACACAGATTCCCCTTGTGGCCCAGTTGTGCAAGATACCTTTTTGGGTCCGATTTGAAAATCCAATATGACCGCCAGGTGGCCATCTTGAATTTCCCCTTGAAACATTGTTATCGTGAATTCTCAGGAAATATTTCATGGATCTTTCTGTTCCACATGAAGCCTAGTTGTGCAAGATACTTTTGGTCCGATTCGAAAATCCATGTTACGCTTCAAATTAATACGGTACTCCCGAGTTGTGACGTTGCATCACAAGAGTCGGCGGATATTCTATATATTGACTATAGAGAATATCCATACCTTCACCTTTCATATCAAGGAGTTCAAATAATTCAGAATTAAAATGTATTTCTTCAAATTTTAAATCAGTTTTCTTTAGTCCATGCAGTTGCAAGTGAACTGCCCCACCCTTTCGTCTGCCGGCGGGTCGGCTACATAAAGGGACGTCACTCCTGTGACACAACGTCACAACTCGACAACTGTAGACCGCTGCATGTTTCGATCCAAGGATTCAGACACTTTCGAAGTTTCAACATTACTGCACGGATTCGATCCCTTCAGTATTAAGTATTGTACCATCTTACTATTTTCGAGCATGGTATCTCAAGAGAGATATCTCAAACTAGCCCAGTAAACAGAAAAGAATTAGCATTCGTTTCTAATTATAAAATCCTAAGTATGTTTCATAGCTCATGCCAAAGTGTCAAAGAGATTGGTCTTCGCTTTCAATACCCAATAATGACACGTGCAAAAAAATAAATAAAATAAAAATACTACAAAATGAAAACGAAGGATCCTCCGTACATGTACATTCACTTTCAGACTAACATTGCTCATTTCTCTTGTACTATAACAACCGAGATAAGTACAGTTTCTAGAAATCTTGAAACTTAGAAAGATTATATCTTGGTGTTTTCCAGTGTCCCTTTTTCAATCTTTCTCGCTCAGATTCGAAGTTCTGTAAACAAAATTACAAATCAATCGTTTGTTCTTAGTAACAGTGGACAAAAAGATCCTCTTGTCATTAGCTTACAATTATCGGACAATGGTGGGCGCCAAGATCCTTCAGGATCTCGTTATTATTAGCCATTTTCTATCTACTAAACCAGCTTTAATAGAAAATGTGGATATTAGAATGATTCTCATTGAACTGTGGATAAAGAAAATTAGAAAAGAAGTGATTTATGCCTTGTTCTTATTTTGTTTGAGAAATATTAATAGTAAAAAGTAGCAAAAAGAAAGCATGGAATTCTCATTTTAAGAAACAGGATAATAGGGTTTGTCAAAGAGTACTACAACATTCTTGGAGTTCAAGTCTAAATCTGATATTCCGGGAATTCATCAATGGAATTGGAATTCTGTGATGTCATATTTTTTCAAATATGAGCATAAATATATGCCGGTTATTAACAGAGCTATAATGAAATATTCACAGAGCTTTCCAAGTTATAATATTGATTATTCATAGCATTGTGCAACTATTTTTTTGAACATGAGGACCCAGAGGTGCTACAACCCCTTAACAGCCCAGATCAAGATTTTTATGGGTGTAGGAGTTTGGAGGCATAGTATCGAGTTATGGCATTTGTATACGCTTTTGTAGTAACTACTGATTGGGATTTTGGCATCTGGCCCACTGGGTGGCGTCACCTGTTAGGGCAAGTCGGCGAAACGCAATCACAAGCGATATCTCATGACATGTTATATGCAAACCAAATTTGAGAACAATCCGATAAGTGATTCTCAAGTTATTGCAGAAACGAATCAGATCAGATTTTGCCACCAGGTGGCACTCCCTTTAGTTGCAAGTGGATACATACATACATTAAAAATTTGAGAATAACACATTGAACGGTTCTCAAGACAGGAAACAAATTTTGGATTTTGCCACTAGGTGGCACCACCTGTCAGCGCAAGTGGGTGAATCGCAATCTCAAGCGACAGCTCATGATATATACATATTAAATTTGAGAAGAATCTGATGAACGGTTCTCGAGTTATCGCCTGGAAATGAATTTTTGATTTTGCCACCAGGTGACGCCACCTGTTAGCGCAAGTAGGCGAATTGCAATCCAAAGCAACATCTCATGGCATGTTATACGCTTACCAAAATTGAGAAGAATCCGATAAATGGTTCTCAAGTTATTGCCCGGAAACGAATATCAGATTTTACCTCCAGGTGGCGCTACCTGTAGTCCCAAGTGGATGAAACGCAATCCCAAGCCACACCTCATGTCATGGTATATTGCATACCAAATTGGAGAAGAATCCGACGAACGTTCTCAATTACAAGCGTCTAGTCCGTCATTCATAATCCAGCCGTCGTCCATTAGAGAATATCCGCGTCCATAATCCAAAGACCTATTCCATATTCCATATAACAGTATTAGCACCAAATTCAAAAAGACAATCATAATATACATAAACATAGGCTTGTTTCCTGCAAGAGAGATGCGGTCAACAGTTTTCAATGATGCCGGCAAGACATCATGATGTTCCAAAAATATCAAATCCGTATCGCTGATCAGTATTCTTAATCCATAATATTCGTTGTAAAGTCATCTAAAAAATGATGTATCTCAGTCACGCTTTGATTGTGACTGTTTATATGAGTACCATGAGGATCTTGAAGTACATGGGTTCATAGAATAGGTTAATCGGAAGACTATACTGTGAAGTCATGTGACTCTAGTCAGCATGTCGGCACCTCTTCCCATTTCCCTTATGTGTTGTAATTTTGCCCAATGGAGCATTTGTGCGTGTGTTTTTTTTCGCTGATACTTTTGTGCAGATCCCAGAAAGAATGCTGTACGGTTCTCATATTATTCATCCTCATAGCTTTCACTTATCGGCGGTCAAGGACACATTTTGTTGTTGTTGTATAATGGTAATACAATTTATTGCTGTTGTAATGCAATTTACTTTCGTTATCAGGTTGGATAGATTCATTTCATGCACACGCTTTAAATCTTTTAATTGTTTCATACATGTATTCAGATGATATAGCAAGTAAACACTGGCTTTATATTCAGTGTATCGTTCAGAAATAAAGTCTCTGTATACTATAAACGTAGATCTATAAGTTCCACTGACTACCCTTTTAATGAACAAAATAGAGCCACAAAGTGTTTTATATGTGTTTCCAAGGTTCTGAAATTTCACAAGTTACAATTGAAGGATAATTAAAGTCAACTGAGTAATTGGTAAATGGTAATTCACGAGTAGAAATGGTTGTGGAGATTTAAACTGTAGATTTAAACTTGCAATACATTTCCCAGTCTTCTACCGTTCTATTTGGTTATCTCCCCTGTCACCTTTCTTGCACAAAAATAGTTTCAAACGTTGAGTGCATGTAATATGTAGAGCTCTTTGTGTAGATCAGAGAAAATGCTTGCAACATTCCATGAATATTTCAGAAGCAGAATGGAAAGAAAACATTTCTGAATACAGAGAAATTATTAAGTAAATGATTTGACCACCACTGGATTTTTGAAACTTACCATAAAAAGTTAATGGAGAGGGTCTTGTGGGGTAAGCTTAAATGGTGAAAATTCCAAACTCAACACACATATTTCATGAAAATGTAAATGAATACAGGCAAAGTGAAATATCCCGTTGTTTTCTAAAATGAATTACACTTATACTGGTATTATTTAATACTAAATTACTACCCGAACACGCTTTCTAATGAGAATGAGTTGGCCTCAAAAAATCACTCAACACGAGCCTCTCAAAATCTGTGGTTTAGCAGACGACATATTTTGAGCAGAAAAGTAGTGCCACTGGAAAAATTAACGAATACACGCATAAACTTAGATAAATACAAATGTAACTTGAACAGAACAGATCAGATCTGAAACTATAGACGAACATTAAAAACACAGAAACCTGGACACTCTAAAGAAGGAAGTTACAGAACTCTTTCTTGTCGTGTAAGAACTCTTGTATTGTGTTAGCAAGATGCAGAGCCGGTCAGTTTCTTCAGCATTACTATATGTATCTCGTGACCCTTCGGGTAAAATATTTGACCGCTAGGGTCAAACATAGATACATAAAAATATACACCTTATGCCTGACTCCATTTGACTTTCCGGTTTAACACATGGAAAACAGGCATCATGACGTGGTGCGCTCGATGTGATAATTAGATACACATTGAAACTCCAGAAAGACACTCACAAACCACATGAATAGATGATGGTCAGTTTACTACACCTATACTCTAATTACAAAATCCACATTCGTTTACTTCACATACAAGTAAAGATATTATTTCTACGTGGAATCCCAGGCTTCGCTGATCTCGCAAAAAAGTTTTTGCAGCCCCTCCTCCCCCTTGCCTAATTGATCCACCCTTGTCAATAGTATGATAAATCATCAATCTCATTCATTCACAGAAGAATCAAGGATCTACCAGGAGTACTGCATGTCTAGGCTTGGGAATTCATTTGTGAAGACTAGAACAAGCATCGAGGCCAGCTGTATTTTGAATATTTGTCCTCCTTACAACTACAACAAACCTGACGGATTTCGAGAGCAAGGGTTCGCCGCCGATGTTTGGGAAAAATTCTACTCAGAAATAGCTGAATTATTTACAAAGAAGGTCAATGAAGGGATCTTCCTCCACGATGTTTTCAAGAACCCGTGTGTTCAGGATGAACGATTCCAGGATGTTTGGTGTGAGCATCTGAAATCCTTCTGGTTGTTCTCGTGGAGATCATTCTGTCGGAGTAAAGACCGATGGTCTGGTATTTGTGTCTTGTGCTATTCTGATCAGTTCGGAGCTGATAAACTGCACCAGTTTCTGATCAAGCTCAAGGTCAAGTGTGCATGTAGTGGCGAGTTTTCCGCTCGTCTGATGAAAGCATCTCGCGGCAACAAGATTGAAATACTCAAATATTTACTATCACACAAACCGAACAAGGATCAAGTCCTTGAAGCTGTACGCGAGGCGTGTAAGCATGGTTGTGAGGGAAGCCTGACAGTTCTATTATCAGAGATACGAGAAGAAGATCTCGAGGAGATGACGAAGGAAGGACTGATCGAAGCATCTCGCGGAGACAAGACTGAAATAGTCAGATGTTTACTGTCACACAAACCGAACCAGGATCAAGTTCGCCTGGCTGTGTTGTGGGCCTGTGTGTCTAACAGTAAGAATGCACTGGATATTCTGTTACCCGAACTACATGATCATCATGATCGAGAGGGAACAATGGAGGAGAGAACAATGGTAACTATAGGGTCTAGCGTATCACAGACACCGACCCAGTATCAACTCTGCCAGGCTGTAATGAAGGCGTGTGAGTCTGACCGTGTGGATGTACTACCATGTCTGTTAGCAGAGATACACGGAGATCATCGTGATATGACGGCGAGAGGACTGAGCACAGCAGGTGAGCATGGTAGTGTTAGAACGGCGGAATGGCTCCTACAGACCTATTGTACCGCTTGTACAGGACGGAATTGTCCCTGTTTAGCTGGACTGTACAGGGCCGTAGTGAAAGGTTATACAGATTTTGTTAAACTGTGTATATCATTTCATGGTCAAAATGTGAATACAATAGTCGATGATTTGGGGTTCATGAACATGATGAATACAAGTCTTCACGTGGCTGCTGAACATGGACGGTCAGATGTTCTAAGGTTCCTCCTCTCGTGTGGGGCTCAAGTAAACCAGGGCAATAACTATGGTGTTTCTCCGTTACATCTGTCAGCGTACCATCTCCATAACGGAGATGTGAGAGTTTTACTGGAGAATGGGGCGGACATTAATAGTGTAGACCGATGGGGACATACTCCATTACATAATGTGGTGGAAGGATGGGGAAGGTATCCTCTATCAGACAAGGAGAGGTCAGACAGACGTAGAGATATTGTAGAGACACTATTGTCACACGGGGGACCAGCTCTTACCATGACGACCAACAAATGGAGGATAAAAGCTGTGGATCGGGCTGAAAGCAGAGGTCACAGAGACATCGTGGAATTGTTAGGTAAACATGGACATCACCTGACCCCCATTGTGGACAGGAAATGGTCGCATGCCAATTATGAGGACAGGACGGACATGATGGTGTGGGCAGGTTATTACCCATATGGTTGTAATGGGGGTGTGGTCTAACATCAGATGTCTGCTTGTATTGTCCGGGATTACTGATTGTGAGATTGGACTTGAATTAACTGTGTAAATAGGACAAACAGTTCATCAAGGGAACTGTGATATATACTTCACTTTTTATATCTTCCTTTTTTGTTTGTATTTATTTTAGCTTTGAGCTTCGGCTAATCTTGTAGAGCTATTTATTTTCTTAGGTTTTCCTTGGGTGAAATGAAATTTCCGAACTCCTGAGTGAAGACTGTTGTAGATTTATCCAACATGAAAACACAAACGGTTGTAAAATGAGATTATCACTATCAGTTGACTCTGCATGTACACTGGACACTGAAATATTGACAAGAATTCCAGAAATCTCTCTGCATTGATCGCATCGATAAGTTAAATGCAAGAAGAGTACATTTACAACAGAAAGCATCATTACATTCTACAGATACATGCAAATCCAGTACATCATGAACCTCTGTTCGCTGCCTTGGAAGTAATATTACGTTTTCCGATTTATTTTCTAGGTGGTATTTCTAGTTCTGTTTTTTTATGTTGTTGCCCATGGGCAATCACTTTTGACAGTGTGGTTGTCCCAAAAATAAATCACTTGCCCAATTTTTCTAATCATTGTAGCCTTCAATTCACATTTCATTTTCATAGACTAGGCCAACCACCTCGCTGGGGGTCTAATAATACCCCAGCCACCAGTCAGATTTTTGGACGGGATTTGGGGCCTTCGCGCACATCGACCGGATTGACATCATATATAGTAAAATAGATGTTTGCCGAAGATTTCGATTACTTTTCAAGTCTTCATAATACCTATGTCGACCTGACGTTAAAAGGAATTATCTGGAGATTATTTTCTCTATGTATCTGGAGAGATTATATGAAAGGTAGTTCGCTCATGTGCAACATTGAAGGAGTTGTTCGGCCGGATTCAAACTGAACCGTGCGTACG
>JAVTVY010010251.1:0-48786 GCA_036873755.1 Hanleya hanleyi | reverse complement strand
TATCGTGTATCTTCGCATTATATTTTGAAACTACTACATGAAGGACAGTGCCCGGGCACTGATACAGTATGCTGTAAAAATATGAGGAACAGATAAATAAATATTACTCCATGTCTTGGACTTAGATGTCTTGGAAGTCTCTATAGATCTCTCTATTAGTTACCTCTACCCTGCATCAATCTGGGCTCTGTCTAAAGATTCAATAGTCCAACGTCCATCAGCCAGCCGTTGTCCATTACAACGCTATTGACCATAGTTGACAGGATTGTATTCAGAGGGTAGTAAACTCATGAAAGATCTTCCGAAGACGTTTCATGCAGTTTATCGCCAACAACACATCCGTTCAGCTGTTAGATAACCGCTCCGGTGAAATATTCTTATCTGCCAAATTGAAATAAATGCTTTAACATGATTTTATCCATAGGTAATTGAGACGTTTGACAATTGAGTTGTCCGAGAACATATAACATATATGTAAGTGTACATATGGTCGGGTCTTACCTCAACCACTTTGCCTATCAAATGTAGAGGAAACGCTCAACGTACACACTACATACTCTGCCTGTGATTGTCCTTCGTCAAACAAATCCGAAATCACGGTTTCTGTCAAATATGCCGTTATCCAATTGTGGTATACCTTCCAATTTATAGATACCGATGGTGCAGCGAAGAAAGTCGGAGCAGGATCTCATCCCATATAGCACTCAAGTGTTTAATTGGCTCGACACCAGAATTGAGGCTGTTGTCAAGTCCAATACAGAAACTCTATCATACACACATTAAATCTGTCAACATGAGATAGTTAAGACATAAAAGAGTTACTCTGAGAAAATACAATGGAATTGAGGACTGCGAGGTCGACGGCCTGAAGATCAATTTATCAAGTGGGCTTAATTGATCGTTCCACATAACGTTATTTCCTAGCACCAATATTTAACGGTGACCCACAATGGTCTAGGGCCATTACCAAGATACGAAAGAGATACGAAAGTGATGCGGTTCATCTCATGTAAATAATTCAAATGGTTGCAGAGATATTGTAGTTTATAGAGAGCAAAATCCGTGATTTGCGGATGTTATACATATTAAAACTGTTTTATGTCACAACGTGAAACCGAATTAATTAGCCATGTCCTTGCTGGAATATTTCCAGAGATATAAGTTAGATATCTTTGTAGCTGATTATAATGTGCAAATTATAAAAGTTTGTTTATGGAAAACAATCCAATTATTTTTGAAAAATATGGTCACCTTAGCAACAGGGATCCTAATTTGATGGCGGCTATCGTAACCATAGTTCTGAAACTGTTGGTAGCCAAGACTCCAGTAAAGACAGTGTTAATGGAATGCAAAACACACGTGAACTTAAGTGTCATAGAAATGAACATGATATTATTTGTCTATCTAGCTATCTCTAGATCACGGCGTGACATAATCAAAGATCATTTTAATACCCATTTTGTACCAAACCTCAAAATTTTCAAAGTGTAATATTTCGCAAACCAATGATGAAAACAACGCCAAAATACTCACGTCTCTCTATTCAGCTATTTTCCCTTTGGGGTAATAATATTCATGTGATATGACAACAACTGATACATAAAAATTAATTAAAATTCCAGATTACCATATCAATTGCGATAGAAATATTCTTCATAGTTACTATCCCGAATTAATAAGTATTTTATTGAGCCTGTGGTTCGGTTTGTGACTTGACATAAGACCATGCGTGATCATATAAAGAAGTAGTGGTCCCACATAGAACATTATCTGAGGAAATAATGTAACTTTGATCGAATCCCTTAGCTGGTGTCTTGCTGTATGACTGATTATAAAATCTTTCGAAATAAGTTGCAAATCGAACCGAAAGGCAACTAGTCACTGGTTTTGCACTGGAAACTGGACAGAAAAGGACACGTATCGGAAATCAGAGTTGGGACAGGTTCCAGGAATTTTCGGGAAAGTCCCAGGAGAATGGAACATTAATTGTCACCCAGTGCTCAATTGTTCAAATAACTGGTTGATGAAGCATAGATCTAGACTTGACGATTAATACTCGGTAAGTTTCAGTATGGATAACACTCACTACTACATTGTAACCTTTCTTCCGATTCAAGAACGGTCTATAGGAGCTAAAGTGTCTGCGCGGGAATCAGTGTAGGTCATATCTGAAATAAATACGCCACTGTTACACCTGCATTCGTGTAGGATACAAATTGAAAAATATATACATACAAGCTAATTCTAACGCGTAATCGATAGAAGCTGTCCGCTATATCATTTATCCAAATGCGAAAGTTTTTATAATCGTCGCAATAATCGGATAAATGGAGACAAATTGGGAACAACTGTTATGGTACCGGTAAAGGTCGTCCTCAATCAGTACGTCTGGATGCTTGCATGGGTGTTCCACAATCGCAATGTACTGCGTAATTACCTGCTACTATTACGCGATGGTTAGTATAGCATTTCATGTGTAAGTCGAAAAGTTGATAGCATTGGCAATTTGATGGTTTTGGTTTACACATTTAATACGTAGCCAGGGCAATTATGTGTGGAAAGCTTGTTTTAGCAGGTCAGGAAAATACTTCCATTGAGATAGTCTCCTGCTCTAATAGCGTGTTTGGAGAACGTGACGTCTGGTTAAGGTAGACGATTTTGCTCAAGAATCCAATTATGCGGCCTTAGCAGCTCTTCATATTGATATTGATTATTCACTATTCCACCGGAGTTAAAGACGACGAGAAGGTATCGCGAAAATCATTTCACTCTGTTCCTAAGCTGAGTTACAAAGCCAGATTGATATAAATTTACCGCAGCTTTCGGGCTGGCGTCCATGCATTTGGCATGGGAAGTCACCAAATGCAGAACTGTTATATGGAACAATAAGTATACAGATTTTGGGGAGAAAGATAAATTTAAAATCGTCCACAACCATGGATACTAGGATGTCTTCCAGTGCTATTACTTGCGAATTAAAAGATAGTGTGTTACTCATATTTATAAATAGACCTGAAATCTTATGACGTTTTGTCCCACTTCTATGGAACATATATGCAATGTACATCTATGACAATTAAATAGCAGGTGGGGATCATAATACAATAGAATTACCCTCCCACCTCCCTCAGGTAACACGATATCGATTTAATTGCTAACGTGAGGTCCCTCGACTGGAACAGGTGTATCGCCTTACATATGGTACTTCATGCCTTTCGGCACATGTAATGTGTTTTAACAATCAAATTAGTGCCTTGATAACTAAGCGATGCTAGAATTGTCATGTAGATTAATGGATACACAAATCATCACGTGACTGAAAGGGATTAAAATGTCATCAGGGTTAAGGTCTATTCAGCCAAGAGACACGGACTGCGAAATGCGTTCATGTTTCGCTGGTGTATGGACGGATAATGATAACTCAATTCCATGTGAAACCTTTGTTTGGGATTGTCTGTCATGGTAGACCACCTCTGCAACAATTCGTTGCGTTGAACATTTAGCAATGTATTGAGATTGTAATTTCAATACATTGAAAATCAACCATCATAAGCCTCGAATTTCAATGTATTGAAATTCAATTGCAATGTATTGAAAATCGACCAATCCAAAGAGAGTATATATCAATGCATTGAAAATCAGCCAACCGCATGTTTCTATTTTCAATGTATTGAAATCCAACCAATGAAACGAGGTTTTTCTTGGTGGCTTGCCCTGTACTGATATCACTCAACCACTGTATAACATCTTATTACAAATATTGCAAAAAAAGATAAATATTTTAGTCTTTATCACGTTTGATTTATATATGTCGGGGTACTCACAAAATCTGATCGAGAGTTCCCCTCTCGCGAAGACAGTCACGATATTACAGGTATGTAAAATGGCAATGCAAGTCACCGTGACCAAGCTTAAATCTACTGACCGCATTGAACGATATCTAGTCCAAGAATTGAGACTAGAGAGTTATTTCGTTTTATTTCCAGTTTCACTTATATTACAGCAAATTCGCAAAACTTGAACGAAATTTTATTGACGAAGTTTGTAATAATAAAAGCATGCTAGGTTTTAACTGACTGATTTTGAATCCGTATACATCGGAGTGTTGGTGTATGACCCAAAGCGATCTGTTTAGCTCTTCAATGTTTGACCCAATAAATAGCTGCCACAATTCATTGCGTTGAACAGTTAGCAATGAAATCAAATTCTAATTTCAATACATTGAAACTCAACCAATCATAATCCCCGAATTCAAATTTATTGAAAATGGACCAATCCAAAGTGTGTATATATCAATGCATTGAAAATCAACCTCTGGCATGGTTTGTTACAGAGTTAGGTGCACCTGTTGTGACCAATACATTTGCGTCAGGAGAGTTCAGTATTTAGATGACATGTCACTCCGCTCTTCAAATAGCACTTGTAACGATCTCAACCGAATTAAGAGATGTACTATGAAATTTAAATAAAGCATTGATTTGATGGGCTGTGAAATTCCTATGTTAAGCAGTCCTTGAACTATAATTTCAAACATCAGACTTCTTCAGTTCTTCAAATATATGCTGCAATTCTAAGCGGTGACCTATATATATTCGTTCACATACAGATATTTCCAACTCTACCACCAAGGCGATAAACGGACCCCTTTAATGAGAGTTTTCCTTTTTATTTTCATTCCCACTACAGTTTTGAAAAGATTTTGTCACATTTGATTTGGTAATCAGTTAAAATCTGGCCTGATTTAGTTATTGCAAACACTTGAACGATAGTTGCCCCATCAAATTTAATTGTGTGATAACAGTAGTGAAACTGGAAATCTCATTAAGCGACTCCATTTTTGACCCTGATATAGTTCACCCAGTTAAATAGAGTTAAAGTTCAGTCACTTTGACTTGCATAACCATTTTCATACCAGTAATATCGTAACCGTTTCGGCGAGATTGGTGACTACCATCCACGTTATGTGAGCTCACCGACAGCTATAAATTAAGCGTGATAACAAAGGAGAAACGTTATGATTTGTTGCAATATTTTTTATCCGGTGTTCTATAGTGGGTCGTCGGCTTCAGAATACCACCAAGAAAACCCCGTTTCATCGATTGATTTTCAATACATTGATATTACATTTTCAATACATTGATACTGCATTTCAGTACATTATTACATTGATATTACATTTTCAATACACTGATATTCCTTTTTTAATGCATTGATATAACACCGTCAATACATTGAAATTCGGGGCTTATGATTGGTTTATTTTCAATGTATTCATATTACATGTTCAATGCATTGAAATTCGGATAATATGATTGGTTGATATTAACGTATTGAAACTGTAATTTCAATACATTGGTATTGACGCAACGAATTGTGGCAGGGATGGCCTACCATAGTAACATGCAAGAGCACAGAATCGTCGAAGTCTGACTTCATTGAATTCGAGTCTTGAGATAACGATATATAATCGATGTTAAAAACGATGTTAATTCCCACGCTGGAGCTACAGGACTGCAGAAGATCATCCACGATATGGGATCATATCTGTAAAATAGTAGAACTTTCAAGTTATAACATTGTGTAAAATTAGTCACTGCTCACTCATCGGGTCTTATTTAAACAGAGTGTTATAGTACATGGTAATGATGGAAGATAGTATGGCTGTATTACACTATGCCCACGAAACTGATAACCGTAACGCCAGAACCAATATATAACCGGAGATGTCCGACTTCCTAGTCCATTTTCTATCGAATGGAAGAAAGGAAAGTATCATCAAAACGGCTAACTGTGCCGTCTTGAGAGATTTGAGAACTTCCAATGCATAAAATACCATCCAAAGCTAGACTGGTTCTAGAAGCTGCATCACCATTTTTTTTAACCCTTCAGGAGGTAAAAGCATTTTGCGCTACTTTATCTACAAACTCTGCCGTTGAGTATATGTAGATATTAAAAAATTCAAAATATCTTACGGAAGAACTTGATGCGAAAAGGACACACATCGTACAGACTTGCATCCGCATGTGATTCGTCGACTCTGTATACTACAATCCCTCAACAGGAGTTGATTGACCGTCTTAGTTCATTAATTGTATCAGTGTTCAAGAAAACTGATCACCGACAAATTAATGTCAGAAGCTATAAAGCATTCTTTAGCTCTACTACATACAGTTGACACAATATGGCAACATCATACAGGTATTCCAATGAATACCCTTTTGGCTGACATTATGTGTTTTATGAATACGATTAGTTGGAGACTTTCAACAAGCCGATCATTTTAAAGTCCGTTCCTAATCATTCATCAAATGAAAAATAGATGATCTTTTTCCTATATAGATGACGCAGTGAAGGATATATATCCACCTACACTGAATTTGGAGGAAACTACAAATAGCCTTAACGACGCATGATAAAGCATTCTTTAGCTCGACTACATACAAGAGATATCATTCATGGGATGTTTCTTTGTTTATAGAGTTGCTTGAATTTCTCATTAAAAATATCTATGTGAAATTTGGCAACACAATATGTCAGCAGCATAAAGGTATTCCAATGGGTACTAATTGTGCACCCCTGTTGGCTGACCTGTATCTGTTCTCTTATGAATATGACTATATGCAGGCGCTTTCAAAACCCGATCCATTCAAAGCCCGTTCCTTCTCATTCACCAAACACTATATAGACGATCTTCTCGCTGTGGATAATCGCTATATAAATGACGCAGTGAAGGATATATATCCACCTTCACTGGATTTGAAGGAAACTACAGATAGCCCTACAGGCACATCTTGTTTAGATCTCTATCTCTATAAAAATGAAGCGGGCATTCTCTCTCGTCGACTTTGCTTGACAAAGAGATGATTACAATTTCGACATCTGTAAGCTTCCATCCGCTCTGGATAAGTAATATTCCATTAGGACCTGCATATGGCGTATCCAGCATCTCGCTTGGTAGCATTTGCTGGAGTCTGTCATTGTCTTGATGATTTTAATCAACGTCACAAAACAAGTACATTTTTGCAGCGACGCATGCGCGGCTCGGGCTGTTCACCCAGAAGCGCCTCCACTCAAAGTTTCTCAAATTTGGCGATACATATCGCATGCTGATAGCAAAATACGAACGTAGCGTGCAAGATCTATGGGGCTACGTTTCGTAACATGTCTAATTCCGCTTAACCCGGGGCTAGGGGCCGTATGAGCCCATGTACTTCAAGATCCTCATGGTACTCATATGAACAGTCACAATCAAAACGTGACTGAGGTACATCATTTTTAGATGACGACTCTATAACGAATATTATGGATTAAGAATACTGATCAGCGATACGGATTTGATATTTTGGGTGTCATGGAAAGTCAATCTTATAAGAAGCATCATTGAAAGTTGTTGACCGCTTCTCTCTTGCAGGAAACAAGCCTATGTTTATGTATACTTTTGTCTTTTTGAATTTGGTGCTGATACTGTTATATGGAAATGGAATAGGTCTTTGGATTATGGACGCGGATATTCTCTAATGGACGACGGCTGGATTATGAATGACGGACTAGACGCTTGTAATTAGAACTATATCTCTATGAAAATGAAGCTGGCCTTCTCTATCGTCGACTTTACGACGAGAGAGAAGATTACAATTTCGACATCGTAAACTATCCCTTCCTGGACAGTAATATTGCAGTGGGACCTACACATATCACGCCTAGGACCATTCGCTAGATCCTGTATGAAATGTAATGCTTTTAATGAACGTCACAACACATAATTGCAGAAACTTATGAAACGGGGCTATATCACTAAGCGTCTTCACTCAACGTTTCTCTAATTTGGCGATACATGTCGCATTCTGATAGCGAAATATGAGCGTAGCGTGCAAGATCTTAAGTTTCGTAACTTGTGTATAATTTCGCTTTACCCGGGGCAAGGGGTCGTATGAACCCATGTTCTTCAAGATCCTCATGGCGTTCATATGAACAGGCACAATCAAAGCGTGAATGGTATAAATAATTCTCTAGATAACAATTTAACAACAAAAATCAAAGGGATTACGAAAGCAGATCAGCGATACTGATTTGATATTTCGAACCATCAAAATGTCTTGCCGGCATCATTGGCAACTGTTGACCGCTCCTCTCTTGCAGGAAACTAGTCTGTGTTTAGGTATTCTAAGATTTTTTGTTTTAATTTGGTGCTAATGCTGTTATATGGAATATTATGGACGCGAAAAAAAATTATTGGTCGACAGCTGAATATTGAATGACGGACTACATGCCTTTATTCAATGTAATTCAATTTGCATTCCTGTGGGTAACAATTACAACACATATAAGGGAAGTGGGAAGAGGTGCCGACATACTGGCAGAGCCACATGACTTCACAGTATAATCTTCCGGTTAACCGATTCTAAAGCACATACTAAGAATGTAACGAATCGTGATATGTGTTGTATCTCAGGTACGCTTTTATTGTACCTGTTCATGTGGCAAATTGGATGATATGACCACACGACCCCTAGCACCGGCATAAGCGGTATTAGATACAGATCTAGAGAGCTATGATGGAAATGCTCTGACAACTCATATATTGGTAATTGGTGAGCTGTTTCGCTGTGACAACTCGTACACTGGAAATTGGTGAGCTGTATCGTCGTCAGATGATAATGACGGCATTTAACACAAAATACTAGTCTGTAAGGCCCGATGTCAACCCCGCATCAACTTCCCACAAATGCCAACATATACCAAAGACCGAAAGGTCTGTACAGGGGGCGGGCCTCGGAGACGAAACGCCCACCAGCAGAATCTCGCCATATACAAGTAAAAATTACAACACATATAATATGAAGAGACATATAAAATATCTTATGAAGAGAGGAACAACTCTCGTCTGCGATACATGGACGCTGATTGTTTCATCTGCTCATGTTCAGAAGCCATTTTCACTACCTAGAGTTCTACGTGTATGCGAAAACGTCTTTGCAAAAACAGCAGCTACATCTGCATCTACGCTTAGCCGAGGAAACAGTTATCCATTGTAGCGGAAGCCCGTGTGTGAAAATGAGGTAATGGATGCGACAACGTTAATCATAATCTGTTTCCGAGGATTGCTTGGTTAATTGAATTAATTTCGCATACACGTAGAAGCTAAGCGGCTGGCAAAATGGCGTCATCTAATGGAGGGGTGAATAAGAGGCGCCTTAAAATGTCCATAGTCTGTATTATAGTGCACCTGTTAATAATGGTGATATTAAATGCGTTTCCCCCTTCCACATTATTCACGACTGACTGATGAATATTTAGTAAATGATAAAGAACATGTTGATAACTGATGGTTATCAACAAATTTTCATTGACAGTATAAATTTTATGATTGCGAGAGACACCCTTTGATCGAGTAGATAGTTTGAAGATCATTGCCGTCGTGTAAGGAAACATCTGATTATAAATTATTTAAGGATGTCCGCTGGCGGTAAATCAAAGTAATTAACTTTTTGAATAATGTGTGTTGTTGCATTCATAATTGTGTAACAAAGAAAAAAATATAGGTTGCTGTGCATTTTTTAGCTGTACGCAATGTTAAGTGGACTGACCCATGCTCAATTTGATAACCCAGAAAGCATAGGGAAAAGCCCTAGTTTTGAAGCATATTCATGAAAAATTCATATAAATAGTATTTAACTTTTTCTTATATTCTAACTGTTTGCAGATAATCACAATGCCTAGCAAAATTTAGCAAATTGGATGGATGTTGGTGTGCAAAATTCTCGGCTAGATGGCTTTTAAAGGAAATCCCCATCTCTTAACCTAGGAAAGGGAGATAACCCAATAGAAAAAACAGGCAAAATGGCTGCCAAAGTCAAAAACCAGCAGCAGACATCCTTAAGAGCAATTGTTTTCATAGATATTAGTTATTTGATAAGTTTTGTCTTTTATTGGTGAACTTATGTTGTTCGTGGCTATATAGTTGATATATTATCGAATACGACGTCAAATTTAACAGCACAATTTCCCCCAAAACGGTAAACTTGTCTTCCCAAGCTTCATCGACAGGTTCTGATATGATTTCTGGTTGTGCTGTAACTCCGTGTAACACTATCGAACAATCGATTTGATTAGGTCAGGGATCATGGATTAGTTTTGCTGGATGAGGATGCTTAGTGGCGACTCAATTGGAGACCTTTGACCCAGACAGTTAGAAGCTTTTCACGTTATATATGTGAACGTAAACTGTGAATGAACTATCATTGGTTACATTAACCCTTTCTGGCTTGGGCTTTTTGGGACCAGTCCAGGCCTGGAGGGGGCCATTTCGGTCCCCATAAATATTTTTCTTATCCTTTGAGCTAAGGAGCTGAAACTTACCACACCATACCCTTCGGTCGAGATCTACCAGAAAATGTAAAACCTTCAAGATGATCGCTCTCACAGTGACGTCATCTTCAAAATAGACATTTTCGGTCGATTTTTCGATTTTTTCATTTATGTGTTTTCTTTGCAAAAACTGCGTGATAAATTAGTAAATAATAGTCTGATGTGAAATAAAATAGATTTAGTCCAATTGTCCTCGACGAAAAGCAGAAATTTGGAAGAAAAATGACGAAAACATCACTTTTCTAATACCCCACATGACCACAATCTTGAATTTACCCATGATCATCTACTCGGGGTGTTACGCAAATAGGCTCAAAACGAACCTAGCATGATGAAACCAAAAAGTATAATGAAGTCAGATAGGTTTAAACATGTTGAACGGTTACCATCGCATACATCTGTCATTACTTATCGAAGCCACAGATGTGTATTTCTCCAAAATAATCGACATGAATGATCATCAGAAGGCAACCGCGGGTTCAAGTATATAATGATATGATTTCGTCTGATAAGTAAGAAATGCAAGAACAAGAATAAATAAATAATTCGTTAAAGTAAGGTACTACAGCAAAAAACAAGTGAGAAATGACTACATTGTAGTCAAAACCTGCGGCAGTGGCAATAATACAGTGAAAGACATATCAGCGGAGGTAGTGGTAATTGTAGAAAAAAAGCGCCATCTGCAAGTGTTTTCATGCCAAGGGAAGTAATTTCCAACTTCTAACCCACAATTGCAGGAATTGACTAATAGATTTGACACAATATATATATATTCGCTTTCCTCGTTCAAAATCCGACGATGTTGACTGGTCCGTGCCGTCTATACTGAATTGACAGACGAAGTCACAATAATCGCTTTGGCAATGCCTTGGTACAAGTATCGTGAATTCCAAGTTTCAAAACATTCCGTTCAGCCGTTGATTTTTGCAAATCAAAAAGGCTTTCAAATATTTGGAAATCCAAACAAATTTCAAGGATTTAGTCATAGCACGAACATCTACGCTCTTCAGTCTCCCTTCTCGCTTACTTTGCCGAGCAAAATGGAAAATTTATATTTCCGTCAAAGTTAATTTTCAATGAATTTATTATCAGGTCTATCACTTTGATCTGTGAAACTATGGAATGGGGTTGAAGGCTTTATCGAACTGTTCAAGAGGCATAATGACATTTTTCACGATTCAAATTGAGGCCTGTGACAGACTTGATATTCGATTAGAATAATAAATTAAGTTTCTGCATTTATGTGCGTTATCATCTGCAAACTAAATACGGTACCTTGACACTCTTTTCCATGCAGCAAGCCAATATCAATGCATGATTTGCTCCTTCTATACAAATGATTACCTATTTCATCCTTAGGAGATATCACCTCATCCGACATGTTTTGTCAAGCCTTTTCGAAGGTTGATAATTTTATTAATTTTTTTTTTAAGTCAAATTCTGCAAATAAGAAACATTTCTTGTCAGTATCTATGGATATCGCCCTATAATCAATTCGCGAATATGTTTGTCATTAAGTCATTCGAGAGGTGATTTAAGTGCGAAATTTCAGGGTTAGTTCACTAAACAAGGTCTGCGTGTATAAGAGAATCATGTCGAATTCTCGTTATTATCTTTTGGTACATCAAATTATTGCGTTCGCGAAAATGACTTCCAAGTCAATATGAAAGGTATCAAAATAAATTTAAAAAACTCTCAAGGAAATCAAGGTCCTAGCTTTTGACAACGAGATCAAATAGATCGCTTTTATGGTCAGTATCTGCTAATATATGACGTAATTTCATTCGTAAAACTGATTGACAAAGTAGCGTAAATTGTGAAGTGTAGAACCAGTAAGTTCTAGCAGAAATGGGCTCTGACTTGAGAGAATGATGTCAAATGCAACATGTTTCTGCCCGTTGTCTGCTGATACACATAAGTATTGATTTTACGGAAGTGATTAATGCAATTCTAAAGGGATTATGGGTGCGGAAGAGGACGAGAACATCAATACCAGCGAAGCAAGGCCCTGGCTTGCGAGAATGAGGATAGAGGGACTGTGTTCCGAAAGAGGATCATTCGAAATAGCTATGTGCCAAATTTCATGCTTGTAACCGAAAGTACACAATATAACTATGATGTACTGTTCGCGCATAGGTTGTCGGACTAATTAAGTACTACATAGTCATTTATGTATTATAAAACCGTTTGCGCATAAAGTCAGTTTTGAGTATTATCAATGAGTCGGTATAGCTAAGACATTGACAACGAGGTCAAATAGATCGCTTTTATGGTCAGTATCTGCTAATATATGACGTAATTTCATTCGTAAAACTGATTGACAAAGTAACGTAAATTGTGAAGTGTAGAACCAGTAAGTTCTAGCAGAAATGGGCTCTGACTTGAGAGAATGATGTCAAATGCAACATGTTTCTGCCCGTTGTCTGCTGATACACATAAGTATTGATTTTACGGAAGTGATTAATGCAATTCTGAAGGGATTATGAGTGCGGAAGAGGACGAGAACATCAATACCAGCGAAGCAAGGCCCTGGCTTGCGAGAATGAGGATAGAGGGACTGTGTTCCGAAAGAGGATCATTCGAAATAGCTATGTGCCAAATTTCATGCTTGCAACCGAAAGTACACAATATAACTATGATGTACTGTTCGCGCATAGGGTTGTCGGACTCATTAAATACTACATAGTCATTTATGTATTATAAAACCGTTTGCGCATAAAGTCAGTTTTGAGTATTATCAATGAGTCGGTATAGCTAAGACATTAAGTGCAAGTCCAGGGATTGGAGGGGCATTGTTTCGATTCCCACAGAGGGTTAAGTTATTCTTCCTTTCAAAACATATTTCCATATATGCGAATTGCTTGGGGGTAAAGTTAAACATCTTTATTCGGTGAAAGTTGCTGAGTTGTTCCGCTTACTTCGGAAACGTAATTGTTGCGTTTGTTTTTATGATGCATGATCTATAATTTGATACCAAGTATTATTCAATGTTAATCATAATGATAATGCGTTACTTGTTATGCTTCTTCGCCAATTTGTGTTTTATCTAGATTGGGTAGATAAAATGATTACTAGAAGTAGTGAACTTATTTTTCTACTTTCTAAGACAGTCGCCTGGGACTGTATGCAAATTAGCTGAACCACCGACAAGGCTGCGGCTCATCTTCTTTGGTATATAAGAAATCCAAGGATCTTAAATTGTGTAGACATCTGCATACTGTTCAATGAAAATGGTAATATCTGAAGACAGTGACTGATGTGACGACCGACAGCTTTTAAGCGACTGACGTAAGAGAATTGAAGTCTGAACGGAAATCAACGAAGCAATAATTCATTCCACCGAATATAGTTGCAAATGAATTCAAACGCACTTGAAGACAGTGTTGTCATGTGAGATCGGAGGTTGAAAAGAAAAGTGTGGCAGAGATCACACTCTCTTAGCGCATGCGCATTTCAAAAAGTCACAAGAACAAGAACAAGAAGAAGAAGAACAACAACGCGAGCCTCCCGTAGACCTGCGTGCCGCAGGTAAAAACAGCGATAAATATTCTGTTAATTGTTAATCATTTTTTATCCATGTTTTGTTTGACTGTAAAACTGATGCGGCATGAATTTCAACTCTCAGGATTAACCCTCGACCCAATGAACAAATCGTTCGAAATAAGAGTCATATTTTCATAATCACACAATACGAAACCGGAATTGGAATGTAACGTGTATGTAAAAGGTCCCACAAATTACAAGGATTCGGTTTACTATGAAGTAAGTAGGGAATTAATACTAATAGGTACTAATTTCCATATACTTATCAAAATCAATCAATATGATGATTCGGTTTCTATAGAATGCAGCCCAATATACATCTATATTCTCATAGAAAAAACAGATAGGATGTTTACCTACATCGACAGCTTGACTGTGATGGTTCATGTACACACCATGGAATTCTCTTGTTGAACAGATCACCATGATGTCATCAATAAAAATTGTTAGCCGTTTGTCTCTTGCTAGAAAACCAGATTCTTTTTTGTACATTTGTTCGTACTTGGTGCTAATTATCATGTAAACAAATATTTAGATTATTGTACTCCTCCATCCGCCTCTCTCGTCCAATTGTGCTGCAACCGATGGCAATAGATCCCTCTCCTTATGACTATCCACCTCACGGAGGTGTTTATGGTATACACAACTCCCTTATAGAGAATATATGTTAGTTCAATTGGATGGATCTACATCTCATCAACATCTTCTTGGCAGTAATTAGAAAGATGCACATATTACTTTTAATCAGTTATTATTACTGAGAAAACTCATAAATAACATTGAGGAATATATTCTGTGTCGGATTTCAAATCCATGAATACAATATTTGCAAACATACGACACTTGTCAAAACACGACATAGAAGAAAAAAGGAATAAAATTCGATGACAACATATCTGATGGTCATTTGCTGATATCTGTTACATTAGCAACCATGAAAGGTGAAGACAGATGGAAGTGAGGTCTAGATTTTGAAAAACAACATGTAATTGTATCTATGTAAATTTCCGTTCTTCCGTTTATAATTTATTGTATCTCGAAAGCTAATCTGCTCATAACTCTCAGCTGTGCTAAGTGGACCTCGTCATATTTGGGCTGATCAAGTCAAAATAATAGCCACAGTGACGATTTGAAGTTCTCTGGTCAAATATGAAAATGTATTGTGACAGGCATCAGTCTACTAATAATTTTGTTACTTGTTATGTATTAGCATAATAAATCACCAAAAAAAAATCAGAAAACTCTCGATGAATAAATCCACTTGGCATGACAATATTCACCTTGTCGAACATTAACTGTGAAAGTCTTGACAGGAGTTGATCATGGAAATTTTTAATTCCCGCCATTGACAGCTAACCGGTGTTACCGAATGCCATTCAATTTGTAAACAGGGAACCTTCTCACCCCTCATTGATCATGTCTCCATCCACCATGCTTTTCAGTCCAAATCAGAGTCTCATCTGCAATTTGAAATATGCGATGTATCAGAAATCCTGAAATATCGCCGATCATAAAATCCACAAAAATCTGCTCTCAAATTTCTAAACATTGTAGTTCGAGGGGCTCCGACCCGGAAGTGATTAACTCCGTTCTGATGTCAAGTATCGTCTATATCCCGAATTGCAGGGAATTTTGTCAAGCCTATAACGAGGCTCTTTCTCAGAAGCTTTAATCTTGTGAACAGTATACCTCAAGTGCTCCAAATACCTGAACTTCAGTTAAGAAAACGCTCAAGAAATATATGTAAAGCGTGGCGGAGTGACTGACTGGAGTGGGACCTGCATATGGCGTATACATATCTCGCTTAGTAGCATTTGCTAGATCCCGTGTTAAATGTGATGATTTTAATCAACGTCACAAAACATTGTTGCAGAAACTTATAAAACAGGGCTATTCCACCAAGCGCCTCCACTCAAGTTTCTCAAATTTGGCGATACATATCGCATGCTGATAGCAAAATACGAACGTAGCGTGCAAGATCTATGGCGCTACGTTTCGTAACTTGTGTCTAATTCCGCTTAACCCGGGGCTAGGGCCGTATGAACCCATGTACTTCAAGATCCTCATGGTACTCATATGAACAGTCACAATCAAAGGGTGACTGAGATACATCTTTTTTTTAGATGACGACTCTATAACGAATATTATGGATTAAGAATACTGATCAGTGATACTGATTTGATATTTTTGGAACATCATGATGTCTTGCCGGCATCATTGAAAACTGTTGTAGGAAACAAGCCTAGGTTTATGTATACTATGATTGTCCTTTTGAATTTGGTGCTAATACTGTTATGTGGAAAATGGAATAGGTCTTTGGATTATGGACGCGGATATTCTCTAATGGACGACGGCTGGATTATGAATGACGGACTAGACGCTTGTAATTCATCTTACTGTATTTTTAATATACACGGACCGTTTGCAAGATATCTTGCCTTTTCGTCGAAAATGGAACATGAACTTCGCTATAATTCCGACCTTTAAGATTTAGGGATTATGAAGGTAAGGTAATATTGTATTGCTTCAAGTAATGTTTTTCTTTAGCATATTCATAGATGCTCTTTTCAATGTACTACACTAATTACGGTACTCTCAGTTCAGACAGCAGGATCGAGATTATTCTGTCAAGTTTCTCTCAAAAGATCTACCAGGTTATATGTATGAGCGATTTGGTGATCTGACTTGAAACAAATTAATTTCGGGAGAATGATTTCTGCGAATGAAGAAGGCAAATGATTTGAAGTAAAGTGACGACAACGCATCTTTCCAATAAAACCATCATGTCCGCCATTTTTGATTTCAAATACTCCTCTGCTCGGAAGGTTACTGTATGCAACTAACCTCAAAATAATCTAAGTAATTCACAGAGCACCAGGTCTTAATGTTTGGGGCAAGCCTCGGGGATGAAGCGTCCGCCAGAAAAATATCAACAAAAACAGATGACCAGGAAACGCAAAATAACAAAAATATATAATGGAGATAAATGCCAACGTTCTCACAAGAGGTCATATTATCTCACAGGCCAATATTCTGACTACTTTTGTAAAAACTTCTCTAGAACCAAAAATGATCCTGTGATGGTTTGTAATATCTTGTTGGAGAGAAGCAGTCAACAGTGTTCAATGATCCCTGTGATGGTTTGTAATATCTTGCTAGAGAGAAGCAGTCAACAGTGTTCAATGATGCCTGTGATGGTTTGTAATATCTTGCTAGAGAGAAGCAGTCAACAGTGTTCAATGATCCCTGTGATGGTTTGTAATATCTTACTAGAGAGAAGCAGTCAACAGTGTTCAATGATCCCTGTGATGGTTTGTAATATCTTGTTGGAGAGAAGCAGTCAACAGTGTTCAATGATGCCTGTGATGGTTTGTAATATCTTACTAGAGAGAAGCAGTCAACAGTGTTCAATGATCCCTGTGATGGTTTGTAATATCTTGTTGGAGAGAAGCAGTCAACAGTGTTCAATGATCCCTGTGATGGTTTGTAATATCTTGCTAGAGAGAAGCAGTCAACAGTGTTCAATGATCCCTGTGATGGTTTGTAATATCTTACTAGAGAGAAGCAGTCAACAGTGTTCAATGATCCCTGTGATGGTTTGTAATATCTTGCTAGAGAGAAGCAGTCAACAGTGTTCAATGATCCCTG
Organism: Hanleya hanleyi; assembly: GCA_036873755.1. Classification (NCBI taxonomy): domain Eukaryota; kingdom Metazoa; phylum Mollusca; class Polyplacophora; order Lepidopleurida; family Hanleyidae; genus Hanleya; species Hanleya hanleyi. The sequence continues at coordinate 31,227 of JAVTVY010010251.1, read as the reverse complement.
TGATGGTTTGTAATATCTTGCTGCAGTCTGTGACTGTGATGGTTTGTAATATCTTACTAGAGAGAAGCAGTCAACAGTGTTCAATGATCCCTGTGATGGTTTGTAATATCTTGTTGGAGAGAAGCAGTCAACAGTGTTCAATGACTGTGAGTGTTCAATGATGCCTGTGATGGTTTGTAATATCTTGCTAGAGAGAATGATCCCTGTGAGTCAACAGTGTGTCAATGATCCCTGTGTCAACAGTGGTTTGTAATATCTTACTAGAGAGAGAGCAGTCAACAGTGTTCAATGATCCCAATGATCCCTGTGATGGTTTGTAATATCTTGCTAGAGAGAAGCAGTCAACAGTGTTCAATGATCCCTGTGATGGTTTGTAATATCTTGCTAGAGAGAAGCAGTCAACAGTGTTCAATGATCCCTGTGATGGTTTGTAATATCTTGTTAGAGAGAAGCAGTCAACAGTGTTCAATGATCCCTGTGATGGTTTGTAATATCTTACTAGAGAGAAGCAGTCAACAGTGTTCAATGATCCCTGTGATGGTTTGTAATATCTTGCTAGAGAGAAGCAGTCAACAGTGTTCAATGATGCCTGTGACAGTTTGTAATAGTTTGCTAGAGAGAAGCAGTCAACAGTGTTCAATGATCCCTGTGATGGTTTGTAATATCTTACTAGAGAGAAGCAGTCAACAGTGTTCAATGATCCCTGTGATGGTTTGTAATATCTTGTTGGAGAGAAGCAGTCAACAGTGTTCAATGATCCCTGTGATGGTTTGTAATATCTTGCTAGAGAGAAGCAGTCAACAGTGTTCAATGATCCCTGTGATGGTTTGTAATATCTTACTAGAGAGAAGCAGTCAACAGTGTTCAATGATCGCTGTGATGGTTTGTAATATCTTGCTAGAGAGAAGCAGTCAACAGTGTTCAATGATCCCTGTGATGGTTTGTAATATCTTGATAGAGAGAAGCAGTCAACAGTGTGCAATGATCCCTGTGATGGTTTGTAATATCTTACTAGAGAGAAGCAGTCAACAGTGTTCAATGATCCCTGTGATGGTTTGTAATATCTTACTAGAGAGAAGCAGTCAACAGTGTTCAATGATCGCTGTGATGGTTTGTAATATCTTGCTAGAGAGAAGCAGTCAACAGTGTTCAATGATCCCTGTGATGGTTTGTAATATCTTGATAGAGAGAAGCAGTCAACAGTGTGCAATGATCCCTGTGATGGTTTGTAATATCTTACTAGAGAGAAGCAGTCAACAGTGTTCAATGATCCCTGTGATGGTTTGTAATATCTTGCTAGAGCGAAGCCGTCAACAGTGTTCAATGATCCCTGTGATGGTTTGTAATATCTTGCTGGAGAGAAGCAGTCAACAGTGTTCAATGATTCCTGTGATGGTTTGTAATATCTTGCTGGAGAGAAGCAGTCAACAGTGTTCAATGATCCCTGTGATGGTTTGTAATATCTTGCTAGAGAGAAGCAGTCAACAGTGTTCAATGATACCCACAAGACATGATGATGTGCCTATCCACTGGGGCATAATAATGCCTCAGCTACCAGTCAGATTTTCGGACAGGATACCAGCCCGAGCAGCACACCGTCGGAAATGACATCATATATAGTAAAAACGATGTTTGTGAAGCGGTCAGATTACTTTTCCATTCTGTATTGACCTAGCGTTAAGATAATAATATTGAGATTATTTTCGTCGTTTATATATTGACATATAAAAAGTAGCTCGCTCATGTGCAAAACTGAAGGAGTTATTCGGTCGGATTAAAATAACGCGGTGTGTGTAGGGGTGTGTCACCATTTTTGCAGCGAGGCTCCCTCTTACATCATCGCTCCAGTTAACTTTTCCCGGCTTTATTAACAGTCAATATTCAATTCAAAATCTAAAACACTTGAACGAGGCAGTTACGTTACCAATGTACGCAACTTGATCTCCTTATATACTCATGACCATAAAGCATGGTCTTATCAGTTGGATTTTACAAAATTAACAGCGGCTTAGTTGATTATTTGAAGGGATTTAGTGAAGGGAATTTAGATTACCCTTACTGAATATAACAACAATGGAGGAAGTTAGCCAAATATCTATTCATCTTAACCCAGAAAGTTAAAAAATTCATGAACTGTTTTGACGTTTATTAATAAAAGACAGGTGAACGTTTGAACAAGGAAGACAACTCATATTGCTTAGTTTTCCAGCTTATCGTAAAGAAATAGTTCGCAAGTTTTTCGCGTTTTTATACATTTATCACTCAGTCATGTCAGTAGAGGTCATATACGTCGGGTAGTTCAGTACTGTCAAGGAGAGACTAATTTGTGCAGCTTAGCGCCACCATTTAATGGAAACATTCAATGGCGACTGGTCGGATTCATACGCAGAATTTTGACATGCTCCACATTATAGCCGTGCGCTGATTGGTCGAGATTTCAAAACATATAGAGATTATCACACGATAATCTTCATTTGTTTTGTCGTGATCTCTTTCATTCACGTGCCGAACTGGCGACGTCTCATTCTTGTGACATGTGTGACGCACTGCTACAAAGCTGAACGTCGATTGGTGGGCGCGGTGGGTGGAGTTCACACAGCTGCATCTCGTGAACGGACAGCACGCGCAAGCATGACCTGCAAATCAGTGACGAAATTCTCCAATCAACACGGGATAAGTTTGCAGAAAATGTGGAATTCCGTTTATGAAATGAGAAAATATTTATCATTGTACATGTTAGAATGTTTGCACAATGACCTTCTTCTTCAACTAAGCATCGAAAAATTATTACACGATAATATTCACTAAGGCGGTAACTCCTAAATCATACGCGCCTACTCATTCCCCAGAATTTGGAGGGATGGCTACCACTTCCCCTCGAGCCTCTTCTCGTAGTAGGGAGCCTCACGGGATAAGAATTGGGATGTATTCGTAAACAAAACGTCATAGCCACGTCCTAAAAGACGACTTCATCTACTGGGATCAGAGACATAAGTGGAGTGAGCCTGTGAAACCGAGCATGCGCAGTGGGGAGGTTTTATCTTATCGTTTTATCTGTATCCGTGATCTTTATTCTGTTTTCCAAATTCGTTCCAAATTCGATCTCGAGTGTTGTATCTCAGTCACACATTGAAGTTGGCTTCATATGAACATTATGAAGATCTAACATCTTCGTCTCAGTCAAACTCCAGGTGCGGTTAACTCGGGGTTACTTTTGTTCTATCGTGGTCATCAAAGATAGTCATGTGTCAACTTTGAGAAAATCTAACCTTCGTGACCGGAAGGGATGATATGAGGTCGATACGACGCTCAAACATTCACAATCCGATGGAGAACTCAATACCAATCTCAATAAATCAGTCTCAAAGGGTGTTTCCAAACGTATACAGGTACATTCTCAAAATAAAAGTGTTGTATTTAACATAATACATGTCCGAGAACTGATAACATTATATAAAGTGTTATATTTGTAACACTCTCAGAAGTGTTGAATAAAAGTGTTATATTCAACATTATAGTGCTGTATCAGGAGCAATAACACACTTTACATTTGCAGCATTGTAAAGTGTTGTATTGCTCCTGATACAGCATTACAATGTTGGATAGAACATTTCTTTCAACACTTTCCGAGAGTGTTATAAATATAACTGTTTATATAATGTTGTCACTCCTCGGACATTAATAATTTTAAATACAACACTTTCATTTTATCTCAGTCATGCGACACGGTGATTGCTCATAATTACACTATGGCGTTTAAAGATATGAATTCTTTGACAATAATATCTCACCTATCACAGGGGCTTACGGAATTAGGAGCCCATAGAATTGTCTTTAAAAGATTATTAATTACGGCGATTTCTTTCTAAACAGTTGTATTTCGCATCAGCATCTGATCATATTCATAGTTTGATAAAGAAATTCAGAATGAAGAAGTTTGATCTAATACACTGTCGAATTGGGAATCGTACCAAAAATGTGCGGTTCATCGCAATTCCAGGAGAGAGATTCTTATATCGTACAGGAATTGGAACAGGAAATATCAAAATAGAAGGAAATCGAAACAAGTACGGGAAGACAAAATAAGATGTGGGTTTGAGAAAATAGGATGGAAACTCGTGTATCAAATTTCCGTGTTATAATAGCAAGATTAAATGCAAATTACAATTTAAATGAAAGTAACTGAATTATATTCATGACCTATTGCTCAAGGAGTCCACAGTCTTTCCGCCAGTGACATTAGATATGCTTATCTCTTCATCAATTCAGACCTTTCTCGTCATCGCTGGACAAGACTAGATGTGCACATACTGTGAACAATTCCATTGCATAGGATAAAACAGGCGTTGAGTTCGGGTAAATATTTCAAGAGTTCTGAATAGCCTTGTTGTGCAGAGCAGCGTGAAAATAATTTTCAATTTACAATGTATGCAACTAAGCTCAAAATAATCTAAGTAATTCACAGAGCACCAGGTCTTAATGTTTGGGGCAAGCCTCGGGGATGAAGCGTCCGCCAGAAAAATATCAACAAAAACAGATGACCAGGAAACGCAAAATAACAAAAATATATAATGGAGATAAATGCCAACGTTCTCACAAGAGGTCATATTATCTCACAGGCCAATATTCTGACTACTTTTGTAAAAACTTCTCTAGAACCAAAAATGATCCTGTGATGGTTTGTAATATCTTGTTGGAGAGAAGCAGTCAACAGTGTTCAATGATCCCTGTGATGGTTTGTAATATCTTGCTAGAGAGAAGCAGTCAACAGTGTTCAATGATGCCTGTGACAGTTTGTAATAGCTTGCTAGAGAGAAGCAGTCAACAATGTTCAATGATCCCTGTGATGGTTTGTAATATCTTACTAGAGAGAAGCAGTCAACAGTGTTCAATGATCCCTGTGATGGTTTGTAATATCTTGTTGGAGAGAAGCAGTCAACAGTGTTCAATGATGCCTGTGATGGTTTGTAATATCTTACTAGAGAGAAGCAGTCAACAGTGTTCAATGATCCCTGTGATGGTTTGTAATATCTTGTTGGAGAGAAGCAGTCAACAGTGTTCAATGATCCCTGTGATGGTTTGTAATATCTTGCTAGAGAGAAGCAGTCAACAGTGTTCAATGATCCCTGTGATGGTTTGTAATATCTTACTAGAGAGAAGCAGTCAACAGTGTTCAATGATCGCTGTGATGGTTTGTAATATCTTGCTAGAGAGAAGCAGTCAACAGTGTTCAATGATCCCTGTGATGGTTTGTAATATCTTGATAGAGAGAAGCAGTCAACAGTGTGCAATGATCCCTGTGATGGTTTGTAATATCTTACTAGAGAGAAGCAGTCAACAGTGTTCAATGATCCCTGTGATGGTTTGTAATATCTTGTTGGAGAGAAGCAGTCAACAGTGTTCAATGATCGCTGTGATGGTTTGTAATATCTTGCTAGAGAGAAGCAGTCAACAGTGTTCAATGATCCCTGTGATGGTTTGTAATATCTTGATAGAGAGAAGCAGTCAACAGTGTGCAATGATCCCTGTGATGGTTTGTAATATCTTACTAGAGAGAAGCAGTCAACAGTGTTCAATGATCCCTGTGATGGTTTGTAATATCTTGCTAGAGCGAAGCAGTCAACAGTGTTCAATGATCCCTGTGATGGTTTGTAATATCTTGTTGGAGAGAAGCAGTCAACAGTGTTCAATGATCCCTGTGATGGTTTGTAATATCTTGCTGGAGAGAAGCAGTCAACAGTGTTCAATGATCGCTGTGATGGTTTGTAATATCTTGCTAGAGAGAAGCAGTCAACAGTGTTCAATGATCCCTGTGATGGTTTGTAATATCTTGCTAGAGAGAAGCAGTCAACAGTGTTCAATGATGCCTGTGATGGTTTGTAATATCTTGCTAGAGAGAAGCAGTCAACAGTGTTCAATGATCCCTGTGATGGTTTGTAATATCTTGCTGGAGAGAAGCAGTCAACAGTGTTCAATGATCCCTGTGATGGTTTGTAATATCTTGTTGGAGAGAAGCAGTCAACAGTGTTCAATGATGCCTGTGATGGTTTGTAATATCTTACTAGAGAGAAGCAGTCAACAGTGTTCAATGATCCCTGTGAGAGAAGCAGTCAACAGTGTGCAATGATCCCTGTGATGGTTTGTAATATCTTACTAGAGAGAAGCAGTCAACAGTGTTCAATGATCCCTGTGATGGTTTGTAATATCTTGCTAGAGCGAAGCCGTCAACAGTGTTCAATGATCCCTGTGATGGTTTGTAATATCTTGCTGGAGAGAAGCAGTCAACAGTGTTCAATGATTCCTGTGATGGTTTGTAATATCTTGCTGGAGAGAAGCAGTCAACAGTGTTCAATGATCCCTGTGATGGTTTGTAATATCTTGCTAGAGAGAAGCAGTCAACAGTGTTCAATGATACCCACAAGACATGATGATGTGCCTATCCACTGGGGCATAATAATGCCTCAGCTACCAGTCAGATTTTCGGACAGGATACCAGCCCGAGCAGCACACCGTCGGAAATGACATCATATATAGTAAAAACGATGTTTGTGAAGCGGTCAGATTACTTTTCCATTCTGTATTGACCTAGCGTTAAGATAATAATATTGAGATTATTTTCGTCGTTTATATATTGACATATAAAAAGTAGCTCGCTCATGTGCAAAACTGAAGGAGTTATTCGGTCGGATTAAAATAACGCGGTGTGTGTAGGGGTGTGTCACCATTTTTGCAGCGAGGCTCCCTCTTACATCATCGCTCCAGTTAACTTTTCCCGGCTTTATTAACAGTCAATATTCAATTCAAAATCTAAAACACTTGAACGAGGCAGTTACGTTACCAATGTACGCAACTTGATCTCCTTATATACTCATGACCATAAAGCATGGTCTTATCAGTTGGATTTTACAAAATTAACAGCGGCTTAGTTGATTATTTGAAGGGATTTAGTGAAGGGAATTTAGATTACCCTTACTGAATATAACAACAATGGAGGAAGTTAGCCAAATATCTATTCATCTTAACCCAGAAAGTTAAAAAATTCATGAACTGTTTTGACGTTTATTAATAAAAGACAGGTGAACGTTTGAACAAGGAAGACAACTCATATTGCTTAGTTTTCCAGCTTATCGTAAAGAAATAGTTCGCAAGTTTTTCGCGTTTTTATACATTTATCACTCAGTCATGTCAGTAGAGGTCATATACGTCGGGTAGTTCAGTACTGTCAAGGAGAGACTAATTTGTGCAGCTTAGCGCCACCATTTAATGGAAACATTCAATGGCGACTGGTCGGATTCATACGCAGAATTTTGACATGCTCCACATTATAGCCGTGCGCTGATTGGTCGAGATTTCAAAACATATAGAGATTATCACACGATAATCTTCATTTGTTTTGTCGTGATCTCTTTCATTCACGTGCCGAACTGGCGACGTCTCATTCTTGTGACATGTGTGACGCACTGCTACAAAGCTGAACGTCGATTGGTGGGCGCGGTGGGTGGAGTTCACACAGCTGCATCTCGTGAACGGACAGCACGCGCAAGCATGACCTGCAAATCAGTGACGAAATTCTCCAATCAACACGGGATAAGTTTGCAGAAAATGTGGAATTCCGTTTATGAAATGAGAAAATATTTATCATTGTACATGTTAGAATGTTTGCACAATGACCTTCTTCTTCAACTAAGCATCGAAAAATTATTACACGATAATATTCACTAAGGCGGTAACTCCTAAATCATACGCGCCTACTCATTCCCCAGAATTTGGAGGGATGGCTACCACTTCCCCTCGAGCCTCTTCTCGTAGTAGGGAGCCTCACGGGATAAGAATTGGGATGTATTCGTAAACAAAACGTCATAGCCACGTCCTAAAAGACGACTTCATCTACTGGGATCAGAGACATAAGTGGAGTGAGCCTGTGAAACCGAGCATGCGCAGTGGGGAGGTTTTATCTTATCGTTTTATCTGTATCCGTGATCTTTATTCTGTTTTCCAAATTCGTTCCAAATTCGATCTCGAGTGTTGTATCTCAGTCACACATTGAAGTTGGCTTCATATGAACATTATGAAGATCTAACATCTTCGTCTCAGTCAAACTCCAGGTGCGGTTAACTCGGGGTTACTTTTGTTCTATCGTGGTCATCAAAGATAGTCATGTGTCAACTTTGAGAAAATCTAACCTTCGTGACCGGAAGGGACGATATGAGGTCGATACGACGCTCAAACATTCACAATCCGATGGAGAACTCAATACCAATCTCAATAAATCAGTCTCAAAGGGTGTTTCCAAACGTATACAGGTACATTCTCAAAATAAAAGTGTTGTATTTAACATAATACATGTCCGAGAACTGATAACATTATATAAAGTGTTATATTTGTAACACTCTCAGAAGTGTTGAATAAAAGTGTTATATTCAACATTATAGTGCTGTATCAGGAGCAATAACACACTTTACATTTGCAGCATTGTAAAGTGTTGTATTGCTCCTGATACAGCATTACAATGTTGGATAGAACATTTCTTTCAACACTTTCCGAGAGTGTTATAAATATAACTGTTTATATAATGTTGTCACTCCTCGGACATTAATAATTTTAAATACAACACTTTCATTTTATCTCAGTCATGCGACACGGTGATTGTTCATAATTACACTATGGCGTTTAAAGATATGAATTCTTTGACAATAATATCTCACCTATCACAGGGGCTGTACGGAATTAGGAGCCCATAGAATTGTCTTTAAAAGATTATTAATTACGGCGATTTCTTTCTAAACAGTTGTATTTCGCATCAGCATCTGATCATATTCATAGTTTCATAAAGAAATTCAGAATGAAGAAGTTTGATCTAATACACTGTCGAATTGGGAATCGTACCAAAAATGTGCGGTTCACCGCAATTCCAGGAGAGAGATTCTTATATCGTACAGGAATTGGAACAGGAAATATCAAAATAGAAGGAAATCGAAACAAGTACAAGAAGACAAAACAAGATGTGGGTTTGAGAAAATAGGATGGAAACTCGTGTATCAAATTTCCCTGTTATAATAGCAAGATTAAATGCAAATTACAATTTAAATGAAAGTAACTGAATTATATTCATGACCTATTGCTCAAGGAGTCCACAGTCTTTCCGCCGGTGACATTAGATATGCTTATCTCTTCATGAATTCAGACCTTTCTCGTCATCGCTGGACAAGACTAGATGTGCACATACTGTGAACAATTCCATTGCATAGGATAAAACAGGCGTTGAGTTCGGGTAAATATTTCAAGAGTTCTGAATAGCCTTGTTGTGCAGAGCAGCGTGAAAATAATTTTCAATTTACAATTTTCAAGTCTAATTTCACACTTTCACTGTTTAAACGTTGAAATGTTACTGCAAGTCTATGTTAAATATTTCTAAAATTTTCTCATTCACGGGACTCACCCGAAATTTAACACCATATATAAAAATTGGGATCCAATATGCTTGTCTAAGTTATGAATATATGTAATGGAATATGTCTATTTTATAACCTTAATTGCAATAATCTTCGAAGCTTTAAAAATCACGAGTTTGATCATTGGCAAATATTGTAGGGCCATATGAACATGTAGCAAATTATGCCCGAATATTTTTGCTTGTGAATTGTTGGCACCATGCGAATTATTAATTATTCATTATGATGTTATGAAACAGAAAAACTTTCGTACCAACTTTTCTTTACACGTATACTATTATTTTGAGCTCAGTTTCGCAGTGACGTAAAATGACGAAGATCTAAACACTATTTTCGCGCTGATCCACCTGGATCACGCTCCCCCAACGTTAATAATTTTGTAGGTGTTGTTCGCAGATACCTAAGCCCATGTATAAACACATTATGCCTCTTTTCCCGATGATACGTGAGGCGTCGCTGTTTGACCCAGAGAAATACCCCCCCCCAAACACCCACAAAAAAGCACACACCATACCAGATGCTGGAGAAGCGTTGACGATTATTCCCTAGCTTATTTTCTAATATAGTACAGTTGTTTGCCAAATTCTTTTGTGGGTGTTGCCTAGACACGCATCTTCGTGACACCACCCCTCATCACGAGTAAAATTCCAATTTTTGTAATCAGCTAGATACTATGGTTGCATTCAGCTCACTATAATACTAAGATTACTGTGCTTGTTTACTTGAATATGTGACAAAAAAAATAACAAGGTATTGTTATTCTTGAAAATCTAAAATAGAGCTAAGAATAATCGCTTGAACTATACGAGCAACATGAAAAAGTGTGATCTTTAGATGGCCCCATATGGCCGCCACTTCGAATTTGACCATCAGATCTAGAGCTTAGGAATAGGTAAATAGATTGAAAATGAGCGTGAGTTGTTAGGTGTGCCCAGAGATCTCTCGGTGTTGATAGATTTGCACAAAGAGCTAAGAATAATGCCTTCAACTGTGATTTGATGGACGCCAATCAAAAATTGTGATTTTCAGATGGACGCCATTTTGAATTAAAGTATCAAATTTCAAAATACGCGTAAGGCGTTAGGCTCTGATGTGAGATATCCTGGTGTTACCAAATTAGCACACTGAGCTAAGTATAATGGCTATCATATGAACACACTGAAAAAGCGCGGCAGGGATGACCTCACATGAGCACCATTTTTAATTAAGGGAGCGTGTCAAAAGTTTTGACGCGAACGCGTTCATATTTGAACGTTCGACTGTTCATTTCCGCATGCGTCAGGCCGTTCATTTTACACATCAGCGTCAGGAAATGAACAGTCGAACGTTCATATTTGAACGTTCATTTTTTTGAACGTTCATTTTTGAACGTTCATTTTAAAATGAACGTTCATTTTTCAATGCACTCTGACATTCATTTTCGCACGTTCGTTTTCGCATGTTCATTTTCTCAGGTGTATTTATTTTGCACTAGCTTTCGTAGGTATATAACCCACTTCCTCTGACGAAGTACTTTCGTTCTTTCAAAGCAATTATGGCAAAGATTTGACGTTTATCTACAACAAATTCAATAAATGTATTTAATATAATAAAAGCGGATCTTTCGTACATATTCTGGGGAATTATTTACCCGGAATTATAGAACAGCGAAACTGACTTGAAACAAAAAAAGTAAACACACGTGTTTTCTTATATAAACAAAGATCAATTAACAGTTATCTATTTTACAGCATTCAACGATTTCAGATAATTTAAGATAATAATAGGTGGCGACAAAACACTGAAGCCGTGACCGGGACAAGTAGGCCCCTAACAGAGAAACAATTCTATCATTGTCCTTCCATATATCACCCGTTTATTAAACAAAATCGCAGACATCGGACACACCACTCTAGGTTTTACAGAATGCACTGAATACATGTATATAAACAATGCAAAGCACATGGTAAGTTACAATAAATTCTATAACAGAGGAAGGCCGCGCTGCGGGAAAGCAGATTTGACTCCACGCATTTTATAATAGTATACATCGCAAGGCAGGTTTCTGTATGCAACCGACTTTGAGCTCTCACCCTTCCTGAGCCTCCTGGGCAGACGGGGGCCCACGTGCGTTACGCACGATCAATATACAGAGCAGGTCAGACAGGACGATGGGGGACGCCTAGGGGTTTAGCATATACGGTTGACAAATAAGTTAACAATCGCGATCAACATCCGTCGAATGCCATGTATCAAATTTGTTATATAAATGTCATACAAATACGTAATATAATAATGTGTGGTTTGATATAACAACGAAGTCTTTATTTGTCTATCAAATTTCTTCAAATTACGAACATTCTAAGGGGCTTAATTCACCAACTTGTTCACCCGATTATTGTATCATTCTTTACGATATTTTGGTCACATCGGACTTTTAATAAAACCGAATCAGTATGGTGATATTTCTCCGTCGAAGTTTAATATTATATAGTTCATCTCGTTTTCTCCCAAAAAATAATACACGCGGCGCGTTAGTTCCTATATGTCGCTCGTTCCCGGTAAATAATTCCCCAGAATATGCACGAAAGAAACTTTTATTACATTAAATACATTTATTAAATTTGCGGTAGATAAACGTCAAATCTTTGCAATAGTTGCTTTGAAAGAAGGAAAGTACTTCTTCAGAGGAAGTGGGTTATATACCTACGAAAGCTAGTGCAATATAAATACAGTTGCGCTGCCTTTTCGAGTGTTCTGTTTTCGTTTTTTTCTCTTTTTTTTTTCATTCTAATAAGAGTCGGCACACGATAGCCGTAATGTGAGCCCTTCAGCGATTTCTGACACCTATCATACATACTAATTTGAACGTTCAAAAAAGAACGTTCTTTTTCTGACGTTCATTTTTTCTGACGGGGTAGTGTTCATTTTCTGACTGTCGAACGTTCGTTTGCTGGAAGAACAAGTGAGAAATGACTACATTGTAGTCAAAACCTGCGGCAGTGGCAATAATACAGTGAAAGGCATATCAGCGGAGGTAGTGGTAATGGTAGAAAAAACATCTGCCAGTGTTTTCATGCCCAGGGAAGTAATTTCCAGATTCTAACTCACAATTGTAGGAATTGCCTAATAGGTCTGATACCATATATATATATATATATTCACTTTCCCCGTTCAAAATCCAACGATTTTGACTGGTCCATGCCGTCTATACTGAATTGACAGATGAAGTCACAATTATCGGTTTGGCAATATCTTGGTATAAGTATCGTGTATGCCAAATTTCAAAACATTCGGTTCAGCCGTTGATTTTTGCAAATCAAAAAGGCTTTCAAATATTTGGAATCCAAATAAATTTCAAGGGTTTAGTCATTGCATAAGCCGAGCATAATGGAAAGTTTATATTTCCTTAATTTTCAATGAATTTAGTATAAGGTCTATCACTCTGATCTGTGAAACTATGGAATGGGGGTGAAGGCTTTATCAAACTGTCCAAGAGGCATAATGACACTTTTCACTATTAAATTAAGGCCTGTGACAGTCTTGATATTCAATTAGACTAATTAATTAAGTTTCTGTATTTGCGTGTCACCTGCAAACTAAATACCTTGACACTATTTTCCATGCAGCGAGTCAATACCAAGATATTAACTATTTCATTCTTAGGAAATATCATCTCATCTGGCAAGTTCTACCTTGCCTTTTCGAAGGTAATTTAAGTAGAAAATGTCAGGGCTAGTTCACTAAACAAAAGTGCACAATATAACTGCACGACTGCGAGGTATTGTTCGCGCACAGGGGTGTCCAACTCATTAAATACTACATAGTCATTTCTGTCTCTTCGAAGTGGGCTACCATTTGAAATTGTCCGGTAATGAGTGAGTCCATCTGAATCCTTTCGTCGGAAAAATAATCATTCGAGATTCAAGATTTTATTGTACAAACACCAGTCAAAGGCAGAGTACAAAATCTTAAGAGGAATACAACTAGAGAAAAAATGGAACAGTGACATGAATATTAATATTTATATATATGTTATATCTGAGAGATATGTTATATTTGAGTGTTACTGTTGATATTAGAACCTTGATTTTTAGGATTAAAGTGCATCAGGGGACTGTTGCCAGCATGTTTCGAGTGGACCTACTTTTGATGAAAATGTCTGGTGATTTTTGATTAAAATCACTGGTGATTCTAACTTGGGCCGTGCCCATCTTAAAATTGGCAGGATTTCAACTGGGGGTCCAAGAATTCAGTGCGTGTCTGAGTTCTAATGCATACACTATTTCGTAGGTCCTCTGACGTTATTCACACTGGGCATGAAGGTGCATTAGGGGACTGTTGCCAGCATTTTTCGAGTGGACCTACTTTTGATGAAAATTTCTGGGGATTTTTGATTAAAATCACTGGTGATTCTAACTTGGGCCGTGCCCATCTTAATATTGGCAGGATTTCAACTGGGGGTCCAAGAGCACAGTGCGTGTCGGAGTCCTAACGCCTACCCTACTTCGTAGGTCCTTTGACGTTATTCACACTATTCTCATATATAATAATTAACGAAGCAATAATTCATTCCATCGAATATAGTTGCAAATGAATTCAAACGCGCTTGAAGACAGTATTGTCATGTGAGATCGGAGGTTGAAAAGAAAAGTGTGGCAGAGATCACACTCTCTTAGCGCATGCGCATTTCAAAAAGTCACAAGAACAAGAACAACAACAACAACAACAAGAAGAACAACAACGCGAGCCTCCCGTAGACCTGCGTACCGCAGGTAAAAAGAACGTTCACCTGTTCATTTTCTGACGCATTCTTTTAGTTTGAACGTCAAAACTTTTGACACGCTCCCTAACACATGATGGTTAATCACAAGAATTATGAAAATGGGCTCAAAATTAGCCCTATACAATATTCCAAAGCCTTGGAAAGTGTTGGGTCTCGATTTCATTCATTCTGGTGATACCGCGAAAAGTTCAAAAGAGCGGTGGAGCACAACGCACACACCGAACATTTTGTTGTTTTAGAACAAACACAGTGTTTTGAGCTATTTTTATCTGCTGTGTGCGATGCCCAAAAACAGAAAACAAATGTTCGGAGCAAATGTTCGTGAGATCAAACTAATGGGATTGTATAACTTCCCTTTCCCCTATCTTTTAACCCAGGATACTTTTTTGAACTGGTAATAACTGACATAATTTTTTGCGTAATGTACTATCTTTTCCCAGTATTCAAAGGAAATGCCATTATGCTTCAAAAGTGGAAAAATGTAGTATGTATCTATAAAATTGTGTCAGTTATCACCTGTTCAAAATAGTCTCATGGGTTAAAAGATAGGGGAAAGTGAAATTATAGATCCTAGTAGCTGATCAGCTGGTAGTCCTTGGTTCGGGAACAGACAAACTCTTCTTTGTTCTCTCAATATTGTACAACTGAGTCATTCATTTGACATTGACCCCGTCTACCTAGGGTCACGAGACTTGGTCAGTGGGTTCCCGCAGTTTTGAAATAATGGCGACCAAACCGGAAGTGACGTCATCAAAATCGTAAATATCCGATATTTCCCGAACGGTATGTGTGATAGGTACCTTTATGGGACCTACACCAATGAATCCCTTAAAACAAAGATGTTAATCGACATGTATCGATGATGTCCTCATGACGTCACCAAACCGGAAGTAGGCCTATATCTCGACAATGGATGATATCTAGAGATGTGAAACTTTGACCTCATCGAACCGGTAGTTTACTCAAACAGGGACGCAATTTTGTTGATGTCGTACTATAAAAATGTACAAGACAGCGGGAAAAAAATAATATTCAATTAATTGGTAAGATGAGATTTTAACATAATATACATTAACATTTCATTCTTTCATATAACGGCATGATATTTTTTTCTGTTGGACAACACTATAAAAATAGCAGCATTAGATCTGTTTGGTTACTCTTCATTTTTATAGAAATATAGGTCTAAATAAGATGTTCCGTTAGGGCTATCTATAGCTTACTTCATATCCAGTGAAAGTGGATATATACCCTTCACTGCGTGATTTATATAGCCACTATTCACAGAAAGCAGATCGTCTATATAGCGTTTGGTGAATGAGAAGGAATGGGCTTTAAAATTATCTATTTTATAAAGCTACTGTGTCCGAAACGCACAACAACCCAAATGTGAATGTGAGAACATTACCTAGTCAACTCAGTCTATTACGGCTATATCGAATACAATGTTGTGTAAGTTTATGCAACAGATACCTTTCGATCGGAGTTTGAAACTTTCGGCATGCTTATATCGAGGGACGGATATACGAATTGGTTTACCTTATTTGATATACGGAATACCTACGATGAAGGGTGTATTAATAAACTATCAGTAGTATAGTAAGTGGATTACAGCGCATATTGACCTACTTTTTTGAGGTCATTTGTGGAGGAAATGTGGAGGAAAGGTCAAGTGCAGTATAGTTCTGGCAGAAAGACCAAAAAGCTACATCCAACACAGGAGAGTTCCAAATTTGCATACCACGTGACCCAGGTCAAAGATGTATTCATCCGCGGTGATGCGGTCATGTCTGGCGGTGATTCGGTCGCGGAAAAAAAGCTTCCGCGAAGAAAAAGTAGTCCCTAGATAAAATGGGTCGAGTGAGGTATCAAAGTGAAGCTTAGGTGAAGGGGCATCTAATGGGCTGGGTGTGGGGTTGAAATATCGGCCCAAGGGTATGAAAATAGACGTTTTGGAGCTAGGGGAGCCCCTAATGGTCCAATGGGATCGAGTGAGGTATCAAAGTGAAGCATTCGTGAAGGGGCATCTGATGAGCTGGGTGTGGGGTTGAAGTATCGGCATTCTGCGCATGCGCGGTAGCCTAAGTGTATGGAAATAGACTGTTTGGAGATAGGGGAGCCCCTAATGGTCCAATGGGGTCATATGAGGTATCAATGTGAAGCATTCGTGAAGGGGCATCTGATGGGCTGGGTGTGAGATTGAAATATCGGCATTCTGCGCATGCGCGGTGGCCCAAGGCTATAAAAATAGACGTTTTGGAGCTAGGAGAGCCCCTAATGGTCCAATGGGGTCGAGTGAGGTATCAAAGTGAAGCATTCGTGAAGGCGCATCTGATGGGTTGGGTGTGCGGTAGGAATATCATTCTGCGTATGCGCAGACGCAATGCGGAGCTCTCGTCCTATCAGAAGCGAGTATTTCAAATCCGTCACAGAGCTCTCAGCCAATCAGAAGCGAGTAATTTGACCCGGTGCATTATGGGCCATATCCAAGATGGCGGCACGTATGTTCAAGATGTGTCGAAAACTGGCCATTTCGTCGGGATGTGGTCACCTAGTGTCGAAAACTGGACTATGTTGGGGGGAGACATCTAGTGTTTGTGCTGTCTGTTTGTCTGGTTGGATGTCTGGATGGATGTCTGTCCGTCCCCTTGCCTTGTCTGCAAGATATCTTGAGAACTACCGGATGGAATTTCACCAAACTTGGATGGAAGCCGCCCCCTCATTTGATTAGGTTTTGGTGTGTGTGCGTGCATTCATCCGTGTCCGGTGTCCGTCCGTCCGTCCATCTACTTGTACATGTATATACAGGCCTTGTCTGCAAGATATCTTGAGAACTACTGGATGGAATTTAACCAAACTTGGATGGAAGCTTCATTGGGATAGCCCCCTCATTTGATTAGGTTTTGGTGTGTGTGCGTGCATTCATCCGTGTCCGGTGTCCGTCCGTCCGTCCATCTACTTGTACATGTATATGCAGGCCTTGTCTGCAAGATATCTTGAGAACTACTGGATGGAATTTCACCAAACTTGGATGGTAGCTTCAGTGGGATAGCCCCCTCATTTGATTAGGTTTTGGTTCGTGTGCGTGCATTCATCCGTGTCCGGTGTCCGTCCGTCCGTCCATCTACTTGTACATGTATACGGGCCTTGTCTGCAAGATATCCTGAGAACTACTGGACGGAATTTCACCAAACTTGGATGGAAGCTTCATTGGGATAGCCCCCTCATTTGATTAGGTTTTGGTGTGTGTGCATGCATTCATCCGTGTCCGGTTTCCATCCCTCTGCCCATGTACTTGTGCATGTATATGTATATATCTATACAGGCCCTTTCTGCAAGATATCTGAAGAACTACTGGACAGAATTTCACCAAGCTTGGATGGAAGGTTCATTGGGATAACCCCCTCATTTGATTAGGTTTGGGTGTGTGTGTGCATTTATCCATGTCCATCGTCCGTCCGTCCATGTGTATACAGGCCTTGTCTGCAACATATCTTGAGAACTACTGGATGGAATTTCACCAAACTTGGATGGTAGCTTCAGTGGGATAGCCCCCTCATTTGATTAGGTTTTGGTTCGTGTGCATGCATTCATCCGTGTCCGGTGTCCGTCCGTCCGTCCATCTACTTGTACATGTATACGGGCCTTGTCTGCAAGATATCCTGAGAACTACTGGACGGAATTTCACCAAACTTGGATGGAAGCTTCATTGGGATAGCCCCCTCATTTGATTAGGTTTTGGTGTGTGTGCATGCATTCATCCGTGTCCGGTTTCCATCCCTCTGCCCATGTACTTGTACATGTATATGTATATATCTATACAGGCCCTTTCTGCAAGATATCTGAAGAACTACTGGACAGAATTTCACCAAGCTTGGATGGAAGGTTCATTGGGATAACCCCCTCATTTGATTAGGTTTGGGTGTGTGTGTGCATTTATCCATGTCCATCGTCCGTCCGTCCATGTGTATACAGGCCTTGTCTGCAAGATATCTTGAGAACTACTGGATGGAATTTCACCAAACTTGGATGGAAGCTTCAGTGGGATGTGTGTGCGAGCATTCGTTCGTGTCCAACTTCGATGGCAGCTTTATCGTGATGGCCTCCTCATCTGATTAGGTTTTGGTTTGTTTGCGTGCATCCATCTGTTTCTGATGTCCAGCTTTGTTACATGTATGTACAGGACTACTCTTGTCTACAAGATATGTGGAGAACTACTGGATGAAATTTCACCAAACTTGGATGGAAGCTTCATTGAAATGGCCTTATGATCTAATTAGGTGTTGGTGTGAGCTAGTGCTTGCGTGGGTCCATGTAAAATGTGCTTATCTGTCTGTCCAATTTCTGTTCACTCCATATCTTGGAAACTACTGAAGGCAGATGCATGAAACTTCTATACGGTACAGCATGTATGCTATAGGTGTGGCTCTTGTATGTTTTGCATCTTTCCTAATGGGATCAGTTTCGAAATAGTTGATGCTTCACAATTACATGTATTCCACATCGGTTGGACGCTGTAGATGGCGGCAATCCACTCATTGCTATATAAATCCCGACTCCTCACTCATATTTTTAGATGCGCAGCTTTGTTTAGAATACTTATTGCTACATTCATTTTATAGCACTTTCCCTTAAATTATGTGTCCACTCAAGGCAAGGTGGGAGGTTCGGGGAGACGTATGTTTTTGCTTAAAAAAACAACCAGCATAGGCTTCATGGCGGAGCGGCAACTCAAGGGTCAAAGTGGAACCTCTAGTTTCTTGATAATTTTAAAGCAATATCAAATATCTTGATTATCGTTGTGGGGGGAGTCATCTCATAATTACTGTTGCAATTCACATTCTTTCCCACAGTATGTTCTTGGTGATCTACCACATTTAATACGATTTGTGGATACTGTGTTCTATAAATTACTCTTTACAGGTCACATAAAATCTAAAATTAATATTAAAATTGTCACACCAACAGTACGTTCTTGGAAATCTACTTGTAGGGTTTAATATCATACAAGAAAATGCCCATAAACATACCCACTTTCCAGGTATGTTCTGATCCTACAGCAGCCTGAGTATAGGACATCGCTATATCTACTCATGTACTTCAAAGCAGTTTTTTCGGATATTTTCGGGAGTATATTTTCAGTATATCCCAAGCATAACTCTCATCAAGGGTCAAGCCTATTCATCAATACAATTAATATTACTGATATATAATCTCCAATTTTTTGATCTTGTTTGTTCTGTGCTTCGCATATATGTGCTTTTATGATTTGTTAATGGTGTTACTGCAGAAATATCGCTTCTAGTGATGTTTCTGCTGTAGCGCTGTATAATAGCGCTGTTACTTCTAATGTCGTCCATTGCTTCCAAGATCCATACGGTCCAAGTTTTGTACAGAATTATTACTATTTTTCATCAAAGGTGTCAGGACAGAATTCTCGCTTCTGGAATTTAACTGCTTCGACCCATTTCATGTGTTCGATGTTTTTAATGAACTTGTAAAAGAGGGCTATATCATCAAGCGCCTCCACCCGAATTTTCTCAAATTTGACGATACATATCGCATGGTGATAGCAAAATACGAGCGTAGCGTACAATATCTATGGCGGTACGTTTCGTAACTTGTGTCTAATTCCGCTTAACCCGGGACTAGGGGC
Source organism: Hanleya hanleyi (assembly GCA_036873755.1). Taxonomy (NCBI): domain Eukaryota; kingdom Metazoa; phylum Mollusca; class Polyplacophora; order Lepidopleurida; family Hanleyidae; genus Hanleya; species Hanleya hanleyi. The sequence continues at coordinate 11,354 of JAVTVY010010251.1, read as the reverse complement.
CGTATAAACCTATGTATTTCAGGATCCTCATACTTTTTATATGAGCAGTCACAATCAAAGCGTGACTGAGATACATCATGCTCTAGATAACGACTTTACAACGCACATGTACATGTATATCATATGGATTAAGAATACTGATCAGAAATACGGATTTGATATTTTTGGAACATCATGACGTCTTCCTGGCACCATTGAAACCTGTTGACCGCTTCTGACTTGCAGGAAATCAGCCTAGTTTTACGTATATTATGATTTATCCTTTTAATTTAGCACAGTCAGAAAAAGAGGTGATTGGCCATCACCTTTTTTGGATGATGGGTTCTGGTCATCACCCTTTTAGGGTGATGAGAAAAGGTGATGACAAAATTCATCACCCTAAAAAGGTGATGAGACCAGGCCATCACCGTAAAAGGGTGATGAGATCCAGTCATCACCCTGTTAAGGTGATGAACGACGAGTGGCCATCCTTGGTCATCACCCTAAAAAGGTGATGAAATCTCATCAACTTGTTAGGGTGATGACAGATGAGTGGTCAGCCAAGATCATCACCTTTATAAACAGCTATATCCAAATAAATGGTGGTTCCTAAAATAGATTTACCTCTCAAAATTTCTGTAATATATCAGTTTTATTATACTGTAAATTGATATAATTTGTAATTTTTACCCATATTAAAATGAATGCGATGATGGTTCCACAGACATAATAGGTATAAAAAGATTATTTTTTCATTCACTTGCATTACTAATGGAAAATTTATTTACCCCTCACTAGAAAGATAAAGATTGACTTGAAAAGTGTATGTAATTATATTTGTTAATAAATGAAGAGCACAGACGTCAGAACACTTTTGGAAGTCAGCGAAGTTAAGCTGTTTTGGTGGAGACACGGTTGACTGCACAGCTATACCGATGTCTTTGCATGACTGGGCGGGAGTTAATAGGTTGAGCGGCAATCGCTGGCAGACACATCGAGCAAGCCAGTAAATTCTGTCTGGATTTTCTTAGTATATTATTTATTTAGGGATTGACTGTGATTTTTTTTACGTTCATTGGGGTATGAACTTAAAAACCGCTGTGCAAACTGTATGATTCCGCGTAGCGGATCATACAAAGTTTGCACAACGGTTTTTAAGTTCATACCCCAATGAACGTAAAAAAAAAATCACAGTCAATCCTTATAATTAAATTAATCAAGCAAAACTAATCCAATAAGAGAAGAAATTGAAAGTGAAACGAACGAATTCTTCCGCTTAATTCTTGTAACAATACAAAACACTGCGCGTATAAATAGTCAACAAAGTTCGTAACTCCTAGCAACGTCTAACTGCACGCGCACCTCACTCGGTCGGCCTAGCGCGGCTCAAACAGTGTTCAGTTTGACAGTTTGTTGCACATGGAGCCATTAGAGAGAAACTTCTCAGCAAGGGATAATTATTTAGGTCAGAAAAACTGAAACACACAAGAAATTCTGCGAATGAAGAATAGGATATGAAACCATGCAGAAGAGGAGAAATTGCTCGAGTTGAGTTGGCCTTGCCGGGAATATTCCATTCAGAGCCGACTGATCAGCCGACTGGGCGATGCATTTTCTTGCTGTTTTACCGCGCCCCGGTTAGGCATACGGAGGACGATTTCACTGATCAATGTGTTGTTCTGAGCTGGGGAACATTCTCTGTCGCAGTCTATAACGGAACTTTCTTCCTTTCGGTATCCGCTCAGATCAATAATGTGACGAAACTCGGCATTATTCACCGCTGTACCCGTGATGTGGACTGTGGTGTAATCGAGGGAGTGTGCTGTGTTGTGTTCGAGCGGACGCATAAATTTGTATGATATCATTATCAGACAGGAAACGTGAAAATTGATATTCTTTCACAGATTTCGAAGTGTATTCAGTTCTGGTGAACTGATTGCAGCTTTTATGAACAGCGATTGAACGATGATGTTGCACTCGTAGGCCACATAACAGGTTTTGTGGAATTAACATTCTGTAACACTCCCCCCCTTGACTGGAGGGATTTTATCGGACATCTGCAGTACGGAACGATATTTGTTGCATACATTCGCTTATCGTGGCGGTCCGTATAATTTGTCAATTTTTGTGTTTGGGTTCGTGAGAGAGGACGACATATTCCCTTTGATTTCCATCAGTGCAAAACTCCCCCGCCCCCGACCCGCACCACAACAGCGAAAGCCGGTGGATGAAATTCCACTCCACGGGAACGGTAACGAATGAACGGAATATCTTACCAAACTCTCAGGTACGATGTGGGTTTCAGGAGTTCACCGGGTGTGATAATTTCTTTATAATGATTTGTGATAAAAGCGGGTAAGCGAAAATTCAATGTCAAAATCTCGTTCAAGGTCACGGAGATGTCGATTTATTGCTGATCAGCTGATTTCCAGGACAGAAACTGAAAGACATTATCTCGGCTCTTTTCTCTTCGAAATTCTTGTAATTTTACAAACAATTTTCTCAATACAAATAAATATTTAAATTGACTCTGTCCAGTTGGTTTTAGAGTTTTCTGTTGGCATTATTTGAGCAATATTATGCACTAAAATCTGAATCGATTTACACTACGTCCAGTGATCCAGTGCTATTTATAGCAAAAAAAGTAGTGCAGTTGTGGGCGTGGCATATCATATTTTTAGATTCATTGAAGTATGAACCGAACAATTTAGTACTAATCAGCCAATCAAATCGCTGGATTTACGAACAATACGGGGGGAATTTAATTATTAATTCTTAACTATATATGGGCTATCATCTGTACAAAAGTATTGACATTGTGAAATACTGTGAACAAATTATTTTCATTTCAAAAGAAGAAAAAAAAGAACAAAATAGAATATCCGCACCACAGCATCCCTATTTTTGAGGATCTGTGATCAGAAACAAATATTTTTTTGGTCTAAACGTGATATTTTAAGCTATTTCATGCAGTCAGCAATGATAATATAAAAATAGCGATAAATAATCTGTTAATTTTTAATTATTTTTTGTCTTTGTTTTGTTTGACTGTATATCTTATGCGGCATGAATTTCAACTCTCAAGGTTAACCTCGACCTAATGAACAAATCGTTTGAAATAAGTGTCATACTTTCATAATCACACAATACGAAAACGGAATTGGAATGGTTTTGTATGCCCGTGTAACGTGTATGTGAAAGGTCCCACAAATTACAAGGATTCGGTTTACCAGGAAGTAAGTAGGAAATTAATTCTAATTAGTACTAGTTTCCATACATTTATCAAAATAAATCAATATGGTGATTTGGTTTCTAAAGAATTCCGCACATTGTTCATCTATATTCTCAGAGAACGACTGATGGGATGTTTATCTACATCGACAGCTTGACTGTGTTATTCATGTGCACACCATGGAATTCTCTTGTTGAAAAGATCACCATGATGTCATCAATAAAACCTGTTAACCGCTTGTCTCTTGCTAGAAAACCAGATTACTGTTTGTACATTTGTTCAGGATAATTATCGTTTGAATAAATATTTAGATTATTGCACTCCTCTCCCTCCGCCTCTCTCGTCCAATTGTGCTGCAGCTGATGGCAATAGATCCCTCTTCTTCTGACCTCACCTCAGCCATCAGTCAGATTTTCGGACAGGATTTCTGCCCCAGCAGCACACCACCGAAAGTGACATCATATAGAGAAAAAGCGATGTTTGTGGGAAGTTCAGATTACTTTTCAATTCTGCATTATATCTCAGTTGACCTAGCGTTAAGAAGAATGATCTTGAGATTATTTTCGTCTTTTATATGAGGCGAGCATATGAAAGGTAGCTCGATCATGTGCAGAATTAACAGAGTCATTCGGTCAATTCAAACAACGCGGTGTGTGTGTGTGTGTGGGTGTGTCCGTATACGCCATGGCCACGCCAAAGCGGTCGACTTCCTCTATTGGGACAGGGATATAAGTGGGGTGAGCCTGCAAAACGGAGCATGCGCTGTGGTTAGGAAATGGCATCAGTCCACTAATAATTTTGTTACTTGTTTTGTATTAGGATAAAAAATCCCCCCCCAAAAAATCAGAAAACTCTCGATGAATAAATCCACTTGGCATGACAATATTCACCTTGTGGGACATTAACTGTGAAAGTCTGGACAGGAGTTGACCATGGAAATTTCAAATTCCTGTTATTGACAGCTAACCGGTGTTACCGAATGTCATTCAATTTGTAAACAGGGAGCCCTCTCACCTCTCATTGATCATGTCTCCATCCACCATGCTTTTCCCAAAGTGGTCCAAATCAACACCCGGAAGTACAGTTTGGAGCCTCATCTGCAATTTGAAACATCAGATCTATCAGAAATGCTAAAACATCACAGCTCATAAAATCCACAAAGATCTGGTCTCAAATTTCTAAACAATGCAGTTCGAGGGCTCCGACCCGAATTGCCGCGAGGTTTTTTGATGAGGTCTAAAACTAAACATCGCAACATTATTACACGAAAATATTTACTAAGGCGGTCATTAACTCCTAATGAAAATGTTCCTATATTACTCAAACGGTATGATTTATAGGTACATGTATGGGACCTACACCAATGAATTCCTTAAAACAAAGAGGTTAATCGACATGCATCGATGATGTCCTCATGACGTCACCAAACCGGAACTAGATGATATCTAGAGATGTGAAACTTTTGACGTCATCGAACCGGTAGTTTACTCAAACAGGGACGCAATGCTATTGATGTCGTACTATAAAAATGTACAAGACAGCTGAAAAAAATAATATTCAATCAAGTTGTAATATTTACCACACGATTACAACAACAACGACGACGTGTGGATCAGCGAGCCACCTGTCCTATATTTCGATCGATCAACGAGACATTTACATGACCAATGGTTTGTTGCAATGGATCGGTGAGCCATCTATATTCTCCAGTGGATCAACGAGACATTTTTCCTCATCCCTGTGTAGCCGAGGGCGAACTACAACATCCGGGATTGTTTTCTAATTAAAGAAAAAGTGACACTAAGAACCATGTTTCGTATACACTCGTTTAATCCTAACTCAACTGAGGACAACATGGAATGGGTACGATAGTGTGCCTCTGATATTTCTAACCACTAACCGCACAGGATTACAGCACCTTATGAATTCTAGGACAATCTTACATGTACCTAAAAGGGGAGACAACACCTGTACCTTAGTTACCACATGTAGGCCAATTTCTTGCCACTACATAAACAACTCCCTAAATTCACAATTCTCCAAGGTGTATCCATAGTAAACAACTATTCAAGTTTACACAAACTGTGTTTAGTTAGAACCATATCAGGTGTATATAGCATACAGGACATGTACTACTTTTACACGCACCATACATCTAATCCATGAGACCAAAACAATATTCATGTATACTATTAAGCAACCTTAAAACAGGTACTAGTTAATAGCTAAGAGAAACGTCAAGAGAACAGTGGCTTTACGCCGTTGTCAGGTTTGCCGTTAACTGTGGCCAATCAAACTACAACTGTGGCATTATACGATTGGTTTACTCATTGAATCGGAAATCCTAGGGAAATCATATTCAATGAAACATCATCAGCTGGTGGTCATCAAAGCTCACGTCTCAGGCAATTCGTATAGGTTAAATAGCAAACGACGTAGAAGCAAAACTACTAAAGGAATAACACGTGAATCACAACATTATTCTACTAGAAGCGGCGCCTACTTGGTCATTCGCAGCACACACTCAATCCAATTGTTTCCGCTCAAAAATCCCAGTCACTTCAAAGTTGACTTGAATAAATCATTGCGATAAGATCGAGGATAGTTCGTCGGACTCGTTAAGATATTCCTCCCCAAACAGTCGAACATATGACGCAAATTCTATGCAGGAGATACGAGAGTACCTCTTCTACGTCGTGTCGAATTCGGAGGATTGGCTAGAAAAACGTTAACTGGAGTCTATTCATCGCCGTACTACTTTCCCACAGTTGAAGTGGCTTCATTCCTCACCCAGTCTTTATCGATTACACTTCATTTGAAGAGTCATCCCTTCATCTCATAATCATGGAATCATCAGAATTTACGGAAACATTAACTGTGGAGTTCACGCTCTGTTCCATACCTACGAACCTAATGGCGGAGAAAATAATGTATCTCGTAGAGGTTAAACCAACTTCACAAATCACAGATTACGGCCCGATAGTCTTTTGACTTCTGTTCAAGGTATGGCTCATACAGACCTTAGACGCAGTAGAGTAGACTATACGTTCAATGTAAAGTAATGCGAAAGGATGGAAGTCTCCTCATAGAGAAAGAAAAATGAGGCCCCGTAGATTTGTAATAGTCGATGTGGTCGTAAGTAGATGTAACGATGCTGGGGAAACCGACAACTTCCAATTCAGCCAACTTCCCATACCAAGTCTACATTCGAACTGTGATGAATTTTAGAGAAGATATGAAACAGGGTCACTTTCAGTCCAACTATCGTCTCAAGATTCCGGCAATCTTCTGGATACAGATTGCGTCACAAGATATTACGTAAGAGAAAATAATGTAACAGATAACTTAGCTTAGCTTAGATATTACTTAGCGGGAAATAACATAACGGGAAGTTAGGTTAGAGGAAATTATGTAGCAGGAAATTGCGTAACAAGAAATTACTCAAGAGGAAATTATGTTACAGAATATTTTGTAACGGGATATTATATAACAGAAAATTATGTAACAGGACGTTATGTGACAGAAAATTGCGTAACAGATATTACGTCAAATGACCAACTTATGATGTCATTGCTGTCGGCTCCGCAGCTGTCTTCGTGCTCTCCTTTTTTCCCCTACTGCTTATAATTACGCTGGAGGAGATTTTCTCCTCGAATGTAGTGTTACAGGATATAATTAACCATATTTATGTGTTTTGTATAAAGAGCAGGAAAAGTATGTGTTCTACTGTAATGTATACAATTGCTACTGAGTGCAAATATTCAATAAACAAGGGTAAGCTTTCGATGGTTTCTTCTATATTGTTGGCTTTCTCCAATGAGGTAGCCTCGAACATCTGAGGTTAACTTGGAATGGTTTGCAATCGGGTGAACTGTCAATTAATAACACATAATTCATAGTTCATACAGGAGCACAGAATGGACTCGCTGACGATGGCTGTGTTCTTCTTGTCGCTGCAATCACAAATGGCACGGGCTACTGAATACTGCACCATGGAAAATGGGACAAAGTTTGATGCGAGCAGACAAGGGCTCGCGAAAGTCCCGAAGGATATTCCCGAAGACACCGTGAAGCTCAATCTTTCCAACAACCATTAGACGGTTCTACCGTCTCAGTGCTTCTCCAAGATTAACAAACTCCAGTATCTTGACTTACCGTATAACGACATAAAACTTATAGAAGAGAAAGCTTTATTGGGTTTAGAGAGTTTGTGTTACTTTGACCTACGAGGAAACAGGATCGATCTATGTAACACGAGCTCGTACCCTCCTTCTCTGCTAAATTCCCTATCGTCTCTGAAAGTGTTGCATTTCGAGGATCAGTATAGCTCATGGATCTGGTGCCCGGAGAGCGAAGAATTCTTTCTACCACTCAAAAATGTACGAGAACTGCCCCTAGTAAAATCATCGGAGTTCACATCCGACCTGAAATTCGGTTCTGGATTCGCCATGATGACGTTTCTAGAGAAGCTGCACATCAAATGCACATTCTGTGAAATTTCTGAAGTCACCTTTGATTCATTTAAAAATTCCAGCATACATACAATCAGTATGGAAAAAGTCTGGTATGCTCATCCTAAGGCATTTTCCAAGTTATTGAATATCAAAAATATTATTATTCGCAAAAGTAAGTATCTCTGTCTGAAAGATGCATTAATGAGCCTTGGCGGCTTGGCACATCGTAACATGACCAGCATCGCGTTGAGCGGTGTGAACCTCGACTGGCAGAATGAAAATGCAAACGTTGATAACTTTCGTCTCAGGCTGGACACCGTGAAATATTTAGCGAACATCTGCGTGCAAACCATCGACCTCAGCGAGAATAATATCATTTCAGCCAATAACGTGTTCACTACAAACACCTTCAAATACCATGACTGTCTTCTAAATTTCAATTTCAAGTTGAACAATGTCGTATCTCTCGACGATCTTTTTAATAACCTTTTGACATTTCCTAATTTCCGATGAGTGGATGTCAGTTGGACTAAAGGGATTCACGATCGTGTCGGCCAGAACGGAGCGATCGGAATGACTCCTGATCCTTTTGAGAACCATGGAAATCAGTATGGTCGGAGGATACTCAAATGCGTACATTCCTGACCATCGGACCGCCAGGGTATCCAAGGCGTGCGCTATTGGATACGGAAACGGGTTCACATATACTGGGAGCTTTTTGTTGTCCTTTGTGGCAAATTGGGTAAAGAGATGGGACAAACGTTACTTCTATAAACCTGGAGCGATCTCAGATAGCCTATACGTACCATTACAACACATATAAAGGAAGTGATACAGTAAACAAAATTTGTGTGAAATAATGTCTTGGACTGGAAACTTTGACCGGTTTCGACCCTTGTTGGATCTCATCAGATACTGCAAGATTTGGGTTTGTTTTGGCGTTTTTATACTAAAGACGGACGTCGGCCGAAAAATGACGTATGCCGGCCGGCAGTAGCAAATTGGTTCACATGACGGGTCAACAACTGATCGAAGACTTACCTGAGTATCAAGTCGTTCAGCTGTCACTTGGTCGGACGAACTCTCGCTTGACGAGACAGTGAGTCCGCTAGCACGTTCCGGATGCTCATAATATGCGCTGTTCGAAGGGTCACCTGATGCGTGATGCACCACTGAAATAATTCCCAGGTCATGAAACATAGCTGGGGGGATCTGGTCCTTCCCTGCTTGCTTATGTACGAGACCACCATGGAGCTGTTCGAGCGGACCAGAACAACTTTCTCCCGAACGACCGGGAGAAACTATTTCAGCGCTAGGATTACGGAGTTGATCTCCGAGAGATTGATATGCCTAGTCTTTCCCAGCGCAGTTCACATTCCTTGTGCCAGGTTCTCCTCCAGATGCGCTCCCCAGACATCTATGGAGGTGACCGTATATGGGACTAGATTCGATTCCGACGGATGCAGCGGGACCCCCGTGAGAGGGCCGTCCCGGTTCCGCCATCAGCCGAGGGCTGATAGTATGTTCGAATCTATGGGGATTGGCTGGTTCAGATGACCTGTGCTCTGTTTCCAGAATGACATTAGGTACATTTGTATGGGTCTGCGTCGAAGTGGACCGTAGTTGACCACTTCTCCGAGACTGCCCAGTCGACCCAGAAATCGCAAGAAATCTCACGCCGGGAACGCACGGCAGGTGACGAACACCGCCAGCGTCTCCTACAGCAGATTTGGAGCGGACGACGATGGACGGATCTTCCCGATCAGGAAATAGAACTGAACGCCGAGATGCGTGAACAACTGATGTGGTTAGCGCTGACTTGGGTATATTGACCACCCAGCCGCTGAGGAGTGCATGGAATAGTGTCAACCTGATCGCATAAGTGATCGTCGGTTCTGACAGTCCCTTGACCATCCAATCGTCGATGTAGGTGCTGATATCCACACCACACCTCCGTCGGGCGACCGATAGGGCATTCACCACCTGTGTAAAAAAATACGAGAGTCTAGTCAGTCATTCAATATTCAGTCGTTCGTCCATTAAAGAATTTCCGCGTCCATAACCCAAAGACCTAATTCGTTTTACAGCATTAGCGCCAGATCAAAAGAATAAACCATAGTATAACTAGGCTAGTTTTCTGCGAGAGAGAAGCGGTCAACAGTTTTCAATGATGCCAGCAAGATATCTTGATGTTCCAAAAGTATCAAATCCGTATCGCTGATCACTATTCTTAGTCCATATGATTTTCGTTGTAAAGTCGTTATCTAGAGTATGATATATCTTAGTCACGCTTCGATTGTGCCTGTTCATATGAACACTATGAAGATCTTGAAAGGATCTTAATTCCGAACGGTAACGCTTGGAATTCCAACATCTTGCCATCGATGGCGAACTGCAGGTCTTCTTGAATCCGGGTGCATCCGTACATGGAAGTACGCGTCCTTCAAATCTATTGGGGCGGCCAACATACCGACGCAGTGGCCGGCCCGCGCAGATCGAAGAGCTTCCACCTTGAATTTCTTGATGCGAATGTAGCGGCTGAGGGACCGCAGGTTGTGGACCGGTCATCATCCTCCAGTTTTCTTTGACATCAAATCCTTGTGTAAACCCCCCAATCAGTTGCCGGATCTTTCACCTCTCTTACAGCCGCTTTGGCTAGGAGGGAAGCTGCTTCGTCTCGTACGATTTGAATCTGACGGAGGCCTCGAGAAAGCCGTGTCACTAGTGCGGTCGAGTGTGGTTTGGAGTGCTCCGTGTCATTCGATATCCTTCCGCGACAATGCGCTGTAAAGATTCCACCAAGAGGTGAAATGCGCTAGATGGCCTCCAACCGGCAGCTCCGGGCAGCGACACAATAACGTCCCACCCAGCTGCCCCGTTGCCAGCCGGAAGCACAACTGGCTGCGGAATAGCTTCCGCGTCCAAGGAGCGCAACCATGGCCCGGCGTCGTGAGCCGTATATACTGCATGGTAGCGACTTGCGACGCATGGGTCATGTGCAGCGTGTGACTGAAGATTCGTAACCCGGCTCGGCCCGAGCACTCCACTGCCTTGAGCTCTTCCTCAACTGACCGCTGTAATTTATCGTTTGGATGTAGATTCTCTCGATGTGACGACCGGTCAGGAAGAACGTGGAGTGTCGTTCAAGCTTCGAACCAGTTTCCAACCGCTTGACTTCGGATGGAGAGCCCATGAAAAGCCTAAACATAATCCACATCGTTGGACAATGATTAGGGCAGACAATGTTTTCAACAGATTGCTGGATTCTGTATTCGGCTGCTTCGCCTTTCCCTCATATACCCACTCATAAAAACGCAATTTTCAATAATTTATTACCTTTTGATAACGTTTACCTTGACCGCTGATTTAGTGACCTCATCTGTGTGATCCATAATTATCCTGGTAAAATTTTAAAGCAATCGGTCAATTTTTTGTAGAGCTAAGAGATTAAATAACGAAAGTCAAGTGTCGTCGGCGAATGTGCATTCCACATGGTCATCTGCAATAACAACGCGGTTGAAATACTAAAGCTACGTCCGAGAATCCTTCGTATTCTAGAATCTGACTGTGAGGTGCCGAGAGTAACTTTCATGTGGAGTCATATGTTTGCTATTAGCCTCCATTTTTCCCTCCCCTTACATATCTCTCCAATTTATTATCTGTATATGGTAGAATTGCGCTGGTGGATT